>PVHY01011144.1:0-48964 GCA_004024945.1 Uropsilus gracilis | reverse complement strand
CAGCCGAGGGTTGCAGGCCCTCGGTGGCCACATGGCCAAGCTCACATGGCTCACATCTTTACAAGATGGCCGATTCCCATCTCCTCTCCATATTGGAATCCCAATCCAATTGAATCCTGAATCGAATCCTTCTCTTTGTTTGCACACCCTTTATATACCCTGATTTCCCACCTTCCAGGAAATCTGTTTCACCTTGACTATTTCACTTCTTTCTTTCCCCCTGCATCCCCCTGAAGGGAAATTCCAGCTAAGGTCATTCCCCCATTTTAACATTACCTGTCCTTGAAATCTGCAATCTTAAACAGGAGGGGGGGGCACACCCTATCACTTATACCTCCCCACCCCCCAACACATACACACTACACACACACCAACCACATCCACCTTTATACCACCCCCTCTTCCCTAACCACATACACAGCTTCTGTATCCTACAAAATAGCAAATAGAAGGAAAGAGGTGGGGCGTCAAGTGCAAAGCCCACAGGTCTTGCCCATGCTATTGTAGTGACTTGCCTGTAGGAAACTTACTTCTCTTGTGCAATGGTGAGGAAACCTGGAGAAGACCAGAGTTAGCTAAAATAAAAAACAAGCAAACAACAACAAAAAACCTTCATAATGAAAAAGAAATTTGAAAAAGTAAAAAGAGATTCCCAAACTCATAACTCATACAGATAATAAATACTAGGCCATTTTGTAGTTTCTGAGGATTGTTTGTTTCAGGGTCCCAGATTAATGATAACATGGGAGGCCACATTTGCCCATTAGGCAGAATACTGACCAGTTCAGTCAAACCGATACATTGTTCTTCCCAGAAGCACCTGGGGATAGAGCGTGAGCTAAAAATGAAGAACTGAAACTTTGGGACTTTGACTAGGTAGAATATTTCCAAACAGCTTGTAGTTGAAGAATTTTACATAGTTGCTAAATGTACTTCATTTCTCTTGTTTGCTTAGACTCCTATTTCATCTTTTACCTTGGCTTGGGAGTACTTAAAAAAATTTTTGGGGGGTTTATTCAAGAAAAAGTACTGGGAAAACTGTTTCCTAGTATGTATGTGAAAGATGGGACAAGAATTTTCAAGTCATGAATCATTTACCTTTTCTTGATTATTTTGTTTGGGGGAGAAAGTGGAGGAGAGAAAAGGCATCAAAACTGACCAGTTTTAGCTGTAAATACATTGCTGAGTTCAGCCAGTGTGAACTGTTTAGTTTGGATATATCCAGATTTCTCTGTGCAATTTTATAAGATGAATTTGAACCCAAATCAAACCGTGTTCTTGCTTGTATGGTGGCACGTGAGCTGTGGTCCCACTGGACTGGGCTTAATATTTTCTTTTCTTCTTGCAAAAGTTAAAGGAGAACATTTTGCCAAATTTGACAAAGTCCAATAATTTTTGTTGCCAATTTTTCCCCCATTAAAATTAACTGGTGCTCTCCTTGGCTTGTGTATTGGAAAGTGAGTCTTGGATACTTAATAAACTTTTTATTAAAGAGGAGGATGTCCTTTTCTCTCCTTGCACAGTTTCCCCTGGCTTTGGGATTTTGCTTTGTTCCTACTTACAAAAGTAATCAGGCAGACAGAAGAGGGCATTGCAGAGCTGAACGTCTGTGACAGCATTCAGGTGCCCTCTGAGGAATTTCAGAGACATCACCCTACAGTGATATTGGTTCCCCAGCAATTCCGGGAAAGTATGGCATGTTCACCAGGCAAATCAACTCCAGTCTGTTTTGAATCACAGGACTTGCAAATTAGCTCCCATCTCTAAGGGTCATTTATGATGGAGAGAGAAGAGATATGAAATGTTGAGAAAAGTCAGTTGTTAGGGTTCTGTGCATGGGAGTGACTACAAAGCAAAGGGTCATGGGACTCTGTGGTTCAGCCCTGACTCAGCTGTTCAGTTACGTAATTCACCCTGCATGACCTGCATACTTTGTAGCTATAAAATGGGAGCTATTGGTTGAAAAAAAAATCTCCATGATTTTTAATGAGGCATCTTGCCCTGTTAGTGCTACAAATAGTAGGTGTGAAGCCAGACTAAGTTCTTGTTCTGGCCTCCTCTCTTTCTGGCTTCTTGTTGTACAGAAAGGTTTATCTAAAAATTGATGGATTTTCTTTTCAAAAGTTATATTTGATTATGAAACAATTCTTTAAGGTTTCCAGCACATTTTTTATTAAGACACCCATTTTCTTTTTTGTCTTTAACATTTGACACATTTTTCCCCTTGTGTTTTATCTGATAAAATTTCAGGTTTGAAAAAGATTGGGATAAAAATGTGTGCATGTGTGTGTGAATACACATATACACACTCATATAAGTCTTCATGGACATAATGAAAAGAATGCTTCTAGAAACTCAAATTGCACCCTTAGGTTGCAGGCCTTAATGCAGCTGGGAAATAACAGATCTTGAGGGACTTGCTGTTAGTGAGAAGATAAAATATTTTTTTTCTTTTTTCTCAAGTCTCCCATCATTAATGTTTGGTTCTAACGGCAGCCTCCTTCTCTTTTTCATGTGTGTTGAAAAGCAGCTACTCCCTGTATCAAAGCCATCAGCCCGAGTGAAGGATGGACGACGGGCGGCGCCACAGTGATCATCATAGGGGACAATTTCTTTGACGGGTTGCAGGTCATATTCGGTACCATGCTGGTCTGGAGTGAGGTAGGTGTTGTCTGAACATGAGAATTGAACAGTTTGGTCTGCTTGAGGATACTGTCTATGCTTAAATTTTATTAGATCCTGTAGAATGTAGTGGTGCTACTCAGGGTTGACCAGCTCCCATCTGTAGGGCCCTGAGGATCTCAGAGGGGCAGCTTGGGATCACCAACACCTTCTACTGGAAGGACTTCCATTTTCTAACTTGAAAGTACAGGCAGACCTGTCATATCCTTTGTCCTGTGGGCTGGTCAGCCATGTGTGGTCCTGGCCTAGGCTGGGGATGGGAGAGAAGAGGCCCTATCACAGGGTATCTTGCAAAAACCTGATTCCAGACTTAAGCCAGGCAGGTGATTACCTGTATTTGTAGATGGAGGCTGTCGCAGATGTCTCTTCATGAAGCACTCTTGGGTGACAGTAGTCATCCAGGTGGAGGTGATTGGCCAGGGGAATCGAGGAGAACCCTAGTTCTGGGAACATGCATCTCCCAGATGCCTCAGCAGTGACAGTGCCCTGTTTGCAGTGATGGTGCTCTCTGGTTCTGTGCTTTCCAAGTGATCACTGCCCATGCAATTGTCTGGCCAACACCAACCTTAGCTCCAGATGACATTTATAGATGCCATGCACATTTGCTTTTGCTCTCTAAATTTGGAGTCTAGATTTCTTAGCCAGCATGCCCAAGAGCCCTACTCTCTCACCAGAGTGGAATCAAGACCATGTTCTGAATGTTAGAGCCACAGGGTACCATAGAGCTCATGTATCTCCTAGCTTTACCAGTGCTAAAAAGAATTGCTCAACTTTATTCAGAATTACAGTGAGTGCGCTCTTGACATAGTTCATCTCAGTCTCCTCTCCTCCCCGGAGGGAAATTCTCTCAGCATGTCTCTTTTCTTGATTTGCAAACTGAGGATGAGAGACACGTAGTTCCCGGACCATCTGGAACCCATGGGGTGCAATGCTAGGTCGATGGCCACACACAAATTTGGTAGCAGAACTCGAGCAAGAATTTGGGTTTTTAATGTCCATTTCTAGCTGTCCATCCACAGCACTGCTGTCCTGCCTTTCTATATCATCGATGTGTGTTTTTCCTTTAGAGGGGCCACAGAGATCAACAGAGCTAAGAATATGAGAGTTAAGCATGTTTATCTTTCCAGAGCAGAGCAGAGCTTGCCTTTCCTTTTAAGCCTCTGTGTGTACATCTCTCTGCCAAGAACCCGTTTGGCCATTCCCCTTGCCAGCCCGCTGTTGCCTTTGTATTGCCCACACAGCCAACCAGTGGCAAGAGCTTGGCCAGAGACCCAAAGTTCTCATAAAGCTGAATCAGAGATGGGTCTCTTATACACCCAGCTAATTGAGGTTGAAGTTGGAACATGGTAAGCAAGAAAGGTGGATTGATTGCCTTCTCCCAGCAACAACCCATTCTTCCTGGGAACCATCAGTGTTTAAAAACAGAAGCATCACATACAAAGCAAACTACTGCCAGCCTGGTTTCTTTACTTCTGCAATACACCGCCACCCTCATAGTACCTAGGTCCTGCAATCTCCCTCTCCTCCTCATTCTACTGCTCATTGGGAGAGAAGAATAAATAGAAAATGGGCATTTTGCTCTCTGTCACTGTGGTCAAAGCAAGGCTGATAAGTGGGCCTAGAATTGGCAATCTTACTGGTCCTCAAAGAAGAGGTGTATTTGGCTGATGGTTTTTTTAGAAGACGACTATCTCAGTCCAAGTACACCTCAGGAACTGTGAGTTAATGACTTTAGCAATTCACACAGTCATTGATTTGCATCTCCAATTTGTTTCTAGTCCACATGCCCAGTTTCATCATTTTAATCTCTTATGCTCACCCCCATCTTGGTTCTCCCCCTTTCTCTTGGGAACAGTTAAAGGAAGTTACATTCTAATGTAGATTTATCCAAATGGATATCAAGGACCACTTCCATAAAACAAAATCAATGCAAGTCATGAAGAGGAAAACCCATTAAGGCCTTATCTTTCTTCTCCCATCCCTCCAGTTCCTCCATGTCCACTGCCTTCCATGGACCGGAACAGAAGCCTTTCACAAGGGGCCCAGGAAATGTGACTGGGGGTGCTCACTCTTTGTCCACCACCTCCTCCCAAACTGTCATTTGTGGCTATGTCATAAATCAAATATGACCCTTTCTTGGTGGAAACCGACCTTGTAGTCTCCCCATATGTTTGAACAGATATTCTTTTAAAATAAATCAGTCCCCTGCAGCACTAGCAGTTGGGTGTCTGGATAGAGGACTTTAACTTGAGCTGTCATCATCTTGATACTCTCGATATTCTGAAAAGTCCTGCAGAGGTAATCTTTGCTGTTAATATTATAAACTACTTATATATTTAGATTTTCACATAGGCCATTAGGCTGATAGGATTTTCTCTCCCTCTTAGTACAGAGAGAGAACCTGGTAGTGCTCACAAAACTGTGTAATGATGAGAAATTGAGGAATAGTTCACATTTCCTATGGGCTAATCTTGTGTGGGTACTTCCTGGTTATTATTTTGCTTAATCCTCATGAGAATCCTTGTTGGTTATTCCCATTTTTCATGACTAAATTGAGTGTCAGTGAGGCCTAGAAACTTTCTCAACATCACACAGCCAAATTCTGAAAATGGTATTTGAACTACAATTTTTTTTTAACAAAGGGAATAAAAGCCCAAATTTTTGAGACTGTAAAGCCCAAAATCTTGAGAGAAGGGGAATATAAAGAGGAGAAGAAAAAAATGGCATGCACAACAATCCAGGTGGTCTAGCTGTAGAAGTGACAGGTGGTATTGAAATAGTAGTGGTAGCGGTAGCAGTAGTGACTGTGTTAGTTTTGTTTAATGAAATAAAATTACATACAGTGCCTTCTCTTTTGGTAGGGGCAAAAATAACCTACTTGTGAGGCCATTTCTCTTGGCTTCTAGGGAATTGAATCAAAACTTGACTATTTCAGAGAAAATAGTCAGGTAAACAGCTATAGTATAGAAGAGTGGTTCATATTCACTCTTTCATTGAACACTTAGTTTCTGCCACATATTATGCCTCATGGCATCCGTGTTGTTCTCCTTTCATTGATGAGGGAATTGAGACTTGGGAAAGTTAGTATTCAGCTTTCAAGTGGTGGAGATGGGATTTGAACCCAGAGACAGTCTGATTCCAGGACTCACTACCTTTACTGCCCATCAGTTAGCCTATGCCAGACTCTGTACCCCAGAGTTTTAACTCATTTTTATTAGGTAATACCTGCTGTAATGCCCACAAATACTGTTGATGCCTTGTGCTGGGCATGTCTTACCTTTCCAGGTCATGTTGTCTTGACATTTAGAGCATCTGAATGGCAAGAGTGATCCATTCATTTTCTAGTTGTATCTGTTGTAGTTGGAACCTTTGTCTAATAGGAATCTATCTTCATGAAGAATGTGTGTTGCAGGTAGAAACAATCTCTTCCTTTGTAAGTGATCTTAGGTGAATCAGTATGTTTGGACCTCATCTTTAGAGTAGGACCCCTAGCCACCCCTTTGTCACCAGCTCCATGAACTGATGTCACCTCTAAGATCTAGCTCTTCTAAGTTTCAATAAGCTTTTATCTTATCCTTATTCTATAGCCCAAAGCATTCAGGAAGCAGGCTGATGGCCCAGGACAAACAGATAACATTTTAGATTAGCAGCTGATGCTATTATTTGGAGGCTTTTTTTAGCTGGAGAATTTTAAGAAGAGCCAGGGAAAATAGGACTGGCTTAATTTACCCTCATCTGTGCTCTTCCCCTACCAACCCAATCTTTTGCAAATGAGTAGTTCAGTTTAGCTTTCTGATTGCCCCCTGAGGGTTGGGAAAAAGAATGTGGTACTCAATTGCTCCTATCTTGGGGCTGCCTTCTGTGAGCTCCCAAGTTTGGGGTGAGCCCTCAGACTTTCTTGTAAATTTGCTTTGCCATCATTGTTACTCTTTACTGTATCTTTCCCTTTCTCCATTTTAGGAAGCAAATTGTTTTATTAATACCTATGGCTATTCATCCTGCCTTTTCCCCCCCAAAAGACTTAAAAAGCAATCTTTATAATATCTCTATATAAATCCTGGAGACCAATAGGGCTGATTTTTGCTAATGGTTAATATGGGTTGAGTTTTTCTTGACCAGAGGTGAATTTGGTGGGCCTTGTTTTCCACGAACAGGTGATTTGGTGGAGGGACTCCTGTTCTTGGTTTGCAGAGCTGATCATTATTTTAATATCCCCTTCTAAATTCCTCTAATTTCTAAACAGTGAGTATTGGTTGATTTGACTTCTCAGTGTTGACTTTCCTGCTGATGAAATACTATGGGTCTTTAAAGTTAGATTCTGTCAGAGTTGGTGTTTTATGGAGAGAAACATGCTCCTATGTAAATAGAGAGTCCCAAGTTTTTTATATAACCCAGTGTTACACCTGCAGTTTAAAGTTCCAAATAACATCCTGGGAACTGGAATAATGGAGTTGGAAGTAAACTGATCAAATAGTCCATTGAGTTCCATTCCATACAGTTGAATCTCTGTGCTGGGTATTTCTGGCTCTCACTATCTATTTATTTGATCACTGAAACTTCAGAGGGAATTCATACAGCTTTTAAGAGGCCTGTAAAGAAAGTACAATGGTGGGATTGGAGAGGAGTAGTTGGTGGATGGAACGGAAGGCAATCATCCTGGCAAAGATTTAGATCACATGGAGAGTAGGGAATGTGTAGCCTGTTGGTTGACCTGGATGTCAATTCTCGTCTTTCTGTTGCCCCATCAGAGAATCTAGCTTTTCATTTGTATTGGTCCCTGGACCTCAGTTTCCCCATCTGGACATGAGGGACACAGACAAAATCCTTTTTGAATTCAACTGCAATTCTAGTAATTCCCTTTTTTTGTTTACTCCTCAGAGAATCCTCCCAGAGAAAGGGGGAGTAGAGTGACGATGGGTGGGAAGTGACTTCTTTCTCCCACTATTGTTCTTCTCTTTCAAACATACTTGCTATACACAAATAGCATGTTGACTTACAAAGGAATTCATAGAATTTCCTCCAGAGAATTTAATTAGCCACAAAATTGGATCTCCCCATTGGTATGTCTTCAGTCAGATGTTGTTATCTGATAAAAACCTGACACTTATACAAGGATGCTGTTCTAATTCATCTTCCAGATAATTCAATGGACTATACCAACTCTTAGGAATAGTACTAGGCACACTGTGGGAGGTGAGGGAGAGAAGCATTTTTCAGTAAATTTTGGAAATGATGAATCAGATAAATTCATTAGGTGCTTGTTCTAGGACTTTGTAGGGCACTATCATACACTCTGTCAATACGTAAATTATAGTAAGCAGCCTGTCCCATTTTTTGTGACCACAGACCCTTTTTCAGAGGGGTCTGTTTACAAGTGATGGGTGAATGCATTTGAATTTTATGGTAATGAGGCATAATCATGAAACTCAACCATGAAGTGATGGGCTGAGGGAGATGTGAGAAAACAATCTGAAATATTTGTGGAGTATTATTCAGATCAGACCAGGAATGTTTATAGCCATTATTCTATAATGCTACAAGACTTTGAACAGAATTTCCCTCATATTTTGCATCTGGTTTTAGTCAGTGTACACTTGGCATGAGATGGCATGTGATTTAAAAAAAATATTTATATATAAATTTCACATCATTGTAATCCCAGGGATTCACCCCCCCACCCCTCTGCTTCCCCCGCTGCCCCAAGTTGTGTGCTTCAGTTTGGTGGTTAGCTTGTTTTGATTTTTCCTCATAGTTTTTGTTTATTTTTCTCCCTATATCCCATATATTAGTGAAACCATTTGGTTTCTGTCTTTTTCTTTTTGACTTGTCTCTGGTAATATGATTTCTTTTTCTTTTTTTGGGGGGGGGAGCTTTGAAATTTTTATTTTATTTTTAATTTATTTATATATAAATTTCACATCATTGTAATCCCAGGGATTCATCCCCCCCACCCTCCCCACCATTCCCCCATTTTCCCCCTGCCCAAAGTTGAGTGCTTCAGTTTGGTGCTTAGCTTGTTTTAACTTTTCTTCATGGCTTTCGTTTATTTTTTTCCCTATATCCCATATATTAGTGAAACCATTTAGTTTCTGTTGTCTTCTTTTTAACTTGTTTTTGCTAATATGATTTCTTCTAAGTACATCTATGTTATCATAAAATCATCAAATTTGTCATTTTTAATTGATGCATAATATTTCATTGTGTATACATACCACATCTTTTTCATCCAGTTATCTGTTTTTGGGCATTTAGGTTGCTTCCAGGTCCTTACAATTATAAATATTGCTGCAGTAAACATCCGAGCACGGGTGTCCCTTTGTACCCACACTGAAGTCTCCTTTGGGTAGATTCCCAAGAGAGCAATTGCTGGGTCAAATGGTAGTTCCATTTCATTAATTTGAGGGTCCTCCACACAGCTTTCCATAGTGGCTGGACCAGTTTACATTCCCACCAGCAGTGTAAGAGTATTTCTTTCTCTCCACATTCATGCAGCACTTCTTGTTGCCTGTTCTTTGGATGTGGGCCATTCTTACTGGTGTAAGGTGGTATCTCATTGTGGTTTTGATTTGCATGGCATGTGATTTTGTAGGACAGCTATTAGCTCAGATGGGAGAAGCCAGAGTGTCATCGCCGTAGGAACCAATCAGCCTTCTGAGAGCTCCACACTATGTTTTCGTTTAGAAGAATATTTCCCTCAGCTGCATTCCAGAGATAGTGAAACCTCTGGGGGGAGATCTTGGGGTGATGAGACTTGGGTAAATGGCAGCTGGGACCACAGGGTTGAGAAATAATTTTGCTGCTTAAATCTAAATGTCTGAAGATAAGTTTTATATTTTTATTATTAATTTTTGTTACATATACTTTTATTGAGATAATGTTGGTTGACAGCACCATATTATGATTTAGGGACTCACAACTCTTTAGATGTATGTTGCCAGATCACACCCACCACAAAGCACTAATAATTGTCCAACAGAGACTATACAACCCACTTCTATCTTCATTTCCAACCATTTACCCACTCCCTTCGGTAGCCTCAACTCAACAGTCAGATTTCTAGGGTTTGTTTCTGTTTAGTTTTGTTATTTCCTCTGTTTTGTTACTCTATTTTCTACATATAAGTGTAATCACCTGGTATCTTCTTCTGATTTATTAGTATCCTCCAGTTCCTCCTATATTGTCACAAATGACAAGATCTTACCTTTTTATAGCTGCATAATATTCTACCATGTGTATATATTTTATCTTCTTAATCCAGTCATCTGTCATTCAGCACTTAGAGTGCTTCCATAGTTTGGCTATTGTAAATAGTGCTGCAATGAATGTAGGAGTGCTTGTATCCCTTCAAATTAGTGTTTTTGCATTTTCTGGGTAGATACTTAGGAATGGAATGGCTTGATCATATTGAAAGTTCTATTTTTTTTAAATTGAGTATATGTGTATTTTTTCTTACACCATTGTAGACCCCATAGTTCTCTACCATATCACCTGGGAATCATCACTATATTCCCTTTTGGGTCCTCTCTACCTTGTTTTGTCCCCACTTCCCCTTCCCCATAGTTCTCTACTATATCACCTGGGAATCATCATTATATTCGCTTATGGATCCTCTCTATCTTGTTTTGTCCCCCTTCCCCTTCCCTGCTGTGTGCTTCAGTTCTGTTATCAGCATGTTAGTTTTGACTTTTTCTTGGCCCTTTGTTTGGTTTCTCTGTATTCCACTTATAAGTGAGACCATTTCATTCTGACTAATTTTGGGTAGCATAGTTCCCTCCAATTCCATCCATGTTGCCACAAATGATGTAAATTTTTCTTTTTTGCTTGCTGAGTAATACTTTATTGTGTAGCAGTACCACAACTTTTTGATCCAGTCATCTATTTTTTGGCATTTGAGTGGTTTCCATATCTTGGTATTATAGTCTTCAATAAACATGGGAGTAAAGGTTTCCTTTTGAATTAATGTTTTTGTATATTTTGAATAGATCATCAGCTATAGAATCACTGGGCCATATGGTAACTTCATTTTCGGTAGTTCTAGAGTCCTCCACACAGTTCTTCATACTAATTGGACACTTCTCTGTTCCCACCAGCAGTGTAAAAGTGTTCCTTTTTTTACTCCACATCCTCATCAGGTCCTGTTGCCAGTTTCTTGGTTTTGTTTTGTTTTTGATGTTGACCATTCTTACTGGTATGAGATGGTATCTCATGTGGTTTAGATTTACACATCCCTGATTATAAGTAACATTGAACATTTTTTTTCCATGTACCTGTTGACCATTTGCATTTCTTCTTTGGAGAAGTTCTTCTGCTCATTTTTTGACTGGATTATTTACTTTGTTTTTGTTGAGTTATATGAGCCCTTTATATCTTTGATATCAGCCTTTCTTATGGTATGTGGTGTGCAAAAAATTTCCCCATTCGTTAGGGTGTTTTTTTTTTCTTTTTTTTTTTTTACATTGTCTCTTTTGCTGTAGAGAAAACTTTTAATTTGATGTAGTCCCAGATATTTATGTTTTTCTTCATTTTCTTTGCTTCAGTAGATGAGTCTCTGAGGTATTTCTGAGATATATGTCATGGAGTGTTTTGCCTATGTTTTCTCCTACACATTTTATGGTTTCATTTCTTATGCTTAAGTCTTTTATCCATGTTGATTTTTGTATGTGGTGTGAGGTAGTAATTTAGCTTTATTCTTTTGCATAAGGTTGTTCAGTTTTCCCAGCATCATTTATTGAACCAACTCTCCTTGTTCCAATGCATATTCTCTGCTCCTTCGTCATAGATTGATTGATCATGTGTGTGTGGTTTTGTTTCTGCATTTTCAATTCAGTTCCATTGGACAGGGTGTCTGTTCTAAGACCATACTATTTTAATCAGTATGGCTTTGTAGTACAATTTGAGGTCTGGGAGTGCAATACTTCTATTCTCTCTACTCTTGGTCAGGAGAGCTTAGGCTTTTTGAGACTTTTTGTTATTCCATATGAATTCCAGCAATACTTGTTCTATTTCTTTGAGGAATACTATTGAAATTTTTATAGGAATTGCACTGAATCTGCAAATTGCTTTTGGTAGGATGAGCATTTTGATAATATTAACTGGAAGATCTAATTTTTAAATATTTTAATAAGCCTCCATACTGTTTTCCAAAGGGGCTGGATCAGTTCCACCAAGAAGGGATTTCCTTTTTCACCACAGTTTTGTTGATACTTACTGTTTCTGATTTTTTTTGATAAGGGCCATTATCATACCTTATCATTTTGATATGGTATGAGGTATTATCTCACTGTGGTTTTGAGTTTCAGTTCTCTGATCATAAATAATAAGCCTTAGGTGAACATTTTTTCATTTGCCTGCTGGCCATCAGGATTTTAAAGGCTCTTCTTGAGTCCTATCCTGTTTTCCATCCTTGCTTATACACATAGCTCTGAGAAAGGATTGTGAATCCCAATAGGTTCTGCTTCTCTGTGACCTTCCCAAAATAATATCTACAATTCATACACACACATCCCTAAAAGCTTCCCTGGCCTTCTTACTTGACTTTGATGTAGACACACAATAATGTCTGCTTTGAGGGACTTTTCCAGGTACCCACTGAAGCTGTTTTATTTCGGCAGTGTGGAGAAAGAGGGCCCAGATTTGTCTAGTGACTTATCATTAGCTTTTCAGTGCTGGGAAAACAGATCACATTTCCAGTGCCCAGCCTCAACCCCCAATAGGCTTTCCCAGGTACCACTATTTCCTTATGACACTTCCACTGTTTTGTATCACTTTGTTATAGTACCAAACCTCTCACACATTATATATGGTATTGACTGTGTTATCCATACCACATTGTTATAGGGACAGAAATCTAATAAAATAAAAAAAAACTTGAGATGGAGAAAGATTTCTCAAATATAGTCTTTCAAAATTTCATATAAATATTTGTGACACATATAAATGTTTGTGACACTGAAGTTCACATATCTACATTTAATTTAAGGTTGAGTAAATGCATGAGTTTAAATAATGTGAAATTGCCTACTTTTTTCTAAATTTGTACATTGGAAGTCTATATCCAGTTTGGGCTTACTGATCACCTGCTAGGTAGAAGAGGCTTGGTGCAAGTTTATGGACTCTATTTGTAAAGACTTAAAAACAACAGCCTAAATCAATGGCATTAAATATGGAATATGACTTTGAAGAATACCTTTCATGCCTAAATACTTTTATAAGAAATCATTTCTAAATGAACCAATATATTAAAATAAAAGATTAAAAACAGTCCAATAGCCTTTTAAATGTAGTTGCATAGTAACAGCCATTTTCACATTTATCTCTCCAAATGCTTTAGTCAATGTTTTTATTTTGAGGAAATCTATTACTTATGTTGAAAATTATGGGACTTTAAGCTGACACTTTCAGATGTGTTCAGCACGTTCAGGAGATACATGTATGTCCCTCTAACTTGAAAATGGAAACCACAGAAGTGTGATGCATTTCTAATTTTAACACAAAGACAGAATTCATACCTGGCTGCAGTCATATGACTGGTAGGAAGAAAATGGGTGTCTATCGGGTGTTCTGTTTACTTCACGTGTGCTCAATGCTGACAGCTGGAGTGGCTCCCTGACAGTCTAACCTTTTCTTCTTTTTCTTCTTTTCTTCTTTTCTTGTACAACCTTCACAGACTCCCTCTTTCCTAAAATCACAACTCCCTTGTTCCAGATTCAAGGCATGGATCTCCCTTCTTAATGTCCTCACCCCCTCTTCATCTTATGTTCCAGTCACATTATGCACCAGCTGCTCCTTATATCGCTGTTTCCCCGAAACTCACTTGCTTGTGCCATTCCTCTCTCCACAAAACCCTCTCCACTTTCTGTATCTGCACCCATCTGCCCCTTATGCCACCATTGTCTGTGCACTCTCCATTACAGTTTCTGGGGTTATTTTCTTTTCTTTTTAAATTTCTGTATGGTCCTATCTGTATTACATTATGTTCCTTGTAACTTTCTATTTTTAGTTATTGTGTTTTGAGCACAAGTCCTGACCCTTAAAGGCAGGAACCATGCTAAATTCAGCTTGGTCTCCTGCAGTGCCCAACACAGTCTTAGACGTCAAAGGCATGAATGAAAACTTATTGAATGACCCTCACTGTCCTTCCCTTTCTCCCTTCCATTCAAGACAGTGCTCCTTATTAGCAACCATTGTATTCAATGATGCTTTAAGGTGTCGGTAGCAGATAGATTGCAATTTAGCTTTTATTGCTGCATGTGTGGGTAGGTAGTTTTATTTAGACATATTTATTGTGCAATTGGTATGCACATAAATACCTTAGTGTAAATCTGCTGGTTATGCTGAGGATTAGATAGTAATAAAAAAAAACACTTTTTAAGTGATTGATACCAGTAAAGGCCTTCTCTGAGATTCATTACAGGCATTATTATATCAATTAATCCTTATAATTAGATAGCTCCCTCCCTCCCTCTGATCTACCTTCTTCATAGATAATGAAAGTGAAGACCAGAGAAGTTGAATGACTTTCCAAAGGTTCCACAGCTGGTTATTTGCAAAGCCTGGCCTGGAACCATCTCTTAAACATCTTAGAAGAATGCAGTAAAATCCCATTTAAGCAGAGAAGAATGTTATAGTAACCTCAACTCTCCCAAGTTCAACGTTACAATGCAGGTAATCAAAAAACAAAAAGTAAATAGAAAAAAAAAAAAACAGTGTTGGGGGAACCAGAACAGTACTTCTTAACAAACTAGGTAATCTGGTTTCCCAACTTATTGTGAATTAAAAGGAGCAAACTAGAGGAAGGTGGTCAGTCACAAAGTCAGAGGCAGCTTCATGGCAAGGGCAGAAATGGAGAACCTGAAAGCAGACACAGAGTTGTGTTGGGAGCCACTTTCTTCTGGTGGGTGTTCAAGTCCTGGGAAAGAGGTGACTACTAAACTCAGCTGTTCTGTCTAAAATGAGATATGTGTGACTTCTCCCTGGGGCATTTGTCCAGAAAGCAGTTCATGGTTCTGTATGCAGAGGGCCAGGCCAGGTCTCAGGGTTTTGTAGTGCCTCCTTCCTGTAGGGCACATGTGACAGGAGGGACTGTGAACAGTAGGCGTGCACCTAGGTGTACAGTGTGCAGGGAGGACTGTACCCATAAGGACTGCTAGCATGAGTCTCTGCTTAGTGATAACTTTGAGAGACACTGAAAATCTTTTGATAGAAGGTGACTCCTTTCCCCCCATCTGTCTGTCATTTGACTCAAACACTTTCCTAATTCCATGGGCAAGGCTTCTGCCCTGCAAACCACAAACTTTGATAACAAACATTCAGCACCTCCAGAAATGGATCTATTTTTTTCTTTTATATTTTAACCTTCAAACCAACAAGCAGCAAGCCAAGACCTTCAGCCAGTCCTGAGTAGGGAGCAATGTTCTTTCTTGACTGGATTTAGAAAAACAAGCCTTGAGAAAGAGCTCATTATGTAGTTTCAAACCACAGGGGCCGGTGTTGCTGATGTCCTGTCCCCTCCTGGAATACTCTAGACCTCAGGAACTCACCAGTGTGTTTCCCACTCCCAGATGGTCAGGATGAGATCCAGTCTTTAAAGGGGTCCAATTGGCACAAGGCTTACATCCTGGGAAGAAAGCTGGACAAAGTTTATTTGAAAAAATAAATTACCAGTAAATAAATGAATAAACCCACAAAGCTAAAGATGATTGAAGTATAATATGTTTATTTTAGCCTTCTTTCTACCCAAGTATGTCCTTTTGAAAGAAGATCCCACTGCCATTTTATTTCATACCATTCAATACATTGATATAGAAACCCCATTAATTCATCTTCAGCAAAACTGGCAAGTGAGGTTTTCTTAATACTTAATGCAAAAATGCTTAATGAGGTTTCCTGGATGTCCATAGGGGCAAAGCATGGAGATTATTGTTTTTGTTTTTTGTTTAAATAAAGGATTTTCATTTGGATATATTGATGATATCTTTTTTTTTGTAGATTCAGTGAAACTTTATAAAGAATTTTGATCAAAGTTACTAGTGGTAGGTAAAGGCTTTGTGGATTCAGCCAGTCAGTGTTCAGCAGTCATGGTGGGTCTTCAACTCACAGTCATGGTGCTCGGTGTTATTTCACCAAAACATCAGGGACACAGAAAGAATCACAGTCAACACTGAACATGATGATGTTATTCAAGGACCTGGGTTCCTTATGTTGTTGTTTTTTTTTTTTTTTCTGAAAGTTACATGAAAGACTAACTGCTATATTTACTAAGATCTTCCTCACCCTTAGGCACTGATAAAATCAGAAATACAGTGATGAAAACAAGAAAGGCAAAGTTTCTACCCTCACAGGGTTTACATACTAGTTGGACATGGAGGCAGTAAGAAGGAGAATAATCTGTTTCGCTACTCTGGTCTGTGTCTATATGAGAGGAATCCCAGATAATACTAAGGGATATGGCTGAAGAGTCAAAATCTAGGTTTTAAATGACCCATTTAACTCAATTTCTGAGACTTTAGTTTCAAAAGTTTCCTGATATTCATACATAAAGTTTATCTTTGGGCATTCATGTGACCCAACATATTTTGCTAAACATTGGTTTAAAGTTATTTTCTTGAAAGGACAAAAGGAAACCAGAATGTTTGTGAAACAGTAAATGCCTCTGCTGGCTTTCTCTCACATTCCCTGAGAAATCAAATCCTGCCTTTGAGACAGGCAATTCTTGGGAAAGAAAAAAAAAATGTGTGTTTCGAAACTCAGAAAAACTTGATTAAGGAACAAACCAGAATACACTAAGGAACTCAGGAGAAAAGTCACATCCTTGATTCCTTTTTTGTCCCCTTCAGGGAAAGAAAGAATTTGAAGTGTCAGCCAGTATAGTCGCCAAGAATATACACTTTTCCTATTTTAGTTTTCTTTAGGAAATCCTAAAATCCATCTCTCTCTCTCTCTCTCTCTCTCTCTCTCTCTCTCTCTCTCTCTATCTATCTATTTGTCTGTCTGTCTGTCTGGTTATATGAATACCACCTGCAACTACAGAAAAATGGATGTTCCAGAGTGGAGGGACATTGGCTCTCTTGTTTGGTCTCTGCTACCATGGTGTCTCTTTAAAAAATCCTTAGTAGACTTGGTTTTGAAGCTTTAATTATGCTTTTATGTTACAGTTGCCTTATTTAAGTGTCTACTTCATGTCCATCACTCAGCACCCCCTGCCTATCTCAAAAGAGATGGATATTATTATCCTAATTGAGGAGGAGGGAGGATGCTGTGAGAATTATTAATACGTAAATTAAAAAATTAATCTGGAAAGTGCTTCAGGGTCCCTGGAGAAGCTCTACCCAAACATAAAGCATATTTAACATTATTATCAGTGCTCCCGCAGAGCTGGTGGGGGCAGGGGCTGTGTGAGACTAGCACACTGCAGCCCAAGATGACAGTGGGTGAGTGGGTGACATATGACACCACTGGACCAGCGCCCTTGTTGGTTTTCCCTAGCCATATGTGTTAAGACACTTTTTCTCCTTTCACCTCTTCTCTTGAAGCCTTTGCTTGTTTTGGACTTTTCAAAAATCTTTTCAGTGTTGAAAGTGATTAAGGCTAAAATATTAAATACTAAAGTTAGTCATGAGAAATTACTGTAATTTTGAGTAATCCTGGTTTTTTTTTTTTAATTTTTTTTAACTTTGTGGCTTGGACCTTCAAATCACATTTAGTTCATGTAGTTCCATTGGTTGTAATGCATACATAATGGCTTATCTTGGAATTACCTTTTTATTTTTCTGGGAAACACTTCTGAGTTAGTCTCTCACCCATAGGAAAGGTTGGTTTTGAGTACCTGTGAGCTTTCCAGACCTTTGCGGATGCAGGAGGAACTGAGAACTCAGGTTATCCTCTCAGTGGGGGATGGAGGCAGAGTGAAACTAACAGGTACCAGCATTTATGGGAAAATAATGAGCTGTGGCAGGCAGGGGCTACTGTGGTAAATGTGTGCAGCGCTCAGTCAGACAGACTTGCCTTGTTTAATTGTTCCTTGACCATGTTTCTTAACTTGCCTGAAACTCATTTTCCTCTTCTGTGAGCAAGCTAATACCCATAACTGCTCCTAAGCCACAGGACAGTAATCACAGTGAAAGGTCACTGCTGCTGAAGCCACCATCAAGGTCATTCCCATCAACTGTATAGATAAGTGATGACTGATATAAATAATGCCCAGTACTAGCTCTCAGAAGAAACTCAGTCCCTCTTTTCCCAGCTTTCTATATGTTTTCATCAGTGTTTTAAAATACTGGGTATTCTCATTTTCCAAGCAAGAGGATCATACTTTTGACACTAGAAGAGGCCTTTACAAAGACCTTTTGGAGACTTGCACTCCATGACACACTATTCTGGGCTTCCAGACTTGGCAGACTTCCTCTTTGGTGCTTTGCTTCTACTTCCATGCATCCTGCAGGGAACCTCCACAACCCCCTCTGTGTTCTCCCTGCATCCTCAGCAATCCCCTACATATCTTTTATGATCTTCCACGATCCTCCTTGGGATCCTTTTATAATCCTGTGAGCATCCATGGGAAGGGGGGGCTGGGATTTCCTCTCTCCAGTTTTCAACACTTCTGTTTAAGACCATCCCTAAACTGTCACCATCCCTAAACTGTCACCTCTGTCTGTACTTGATTTCTTGCAAGGCACAACAGCTTCACTTTGCTTGGCAAACATAGTAAAGCTGCCTCACTGGCTGACCACCAGGGAACCTTGTGTTCCTGTGCTCTGAACTGGGGACGAGGAAATGGGCACACTGGTGCCTGGGAGTGCTACTGCTTGCTGCAGTCCATCAGAGACTGAGGGACACCATGTATGTTTGTTTCACAGAATGCTACACTAGAAAATGAGCATTGCTGATTATCCTATGTAATGTATCCTCTTTGTTGACAAGTTAGAGAATTCAAGCAAGGCGCCTATAATGTGACCGTCAAGAGGTCACTTCCCTTTGATGTTTTGGTGTTTTCCTTTGTCTTCCTTCCATTCAAGTATCTAGCTAATTCTTATAGAATCACATGCAGTGCCTATTGCATAAAGCTAATGCTGTTCTAATTTTGAATATTGGTAATATAAAGTACCTGTATGTACAAATTTATTCCAGACACAGTAACATATATTATTCACACTATTACTTACATGTTTTATATCATATATTCACATTAATATTACTTTCATATATTTATATATTAATCTACTAATATTAGTATCTATTAATATTACATTATTTCCTACACAAGTATACCACACACACTCAATCACATACATATACAAGGGGAATGAGAGACAGCAAATCAATGTGAAATTGTCAGTTTAGAAATAAACACAACATTTAGTGTTGGTTTTTTGAGGGCCCCTTTTTCTAGTATGATGTTTTAACTGTTTTTCTCTAGATTATCTTAACCCTTCTCAGCAGAATCAAAGAAATTGATAAATCCTTTCTATCACTTAGATGAAATTTGAGCAGTGGTCCTATGTAGGGAACTGAGTCAGGCCAATTGGATAATTAATTTTAAGTGCAACATCAGGATTGAGAGCCAAATATTATCAGGTTAATGACAGTAGGTTCTTATGGACTGCCATGCCATTGGAGGCAAACTTCTAGAAGAATTCTAGAAGGATAAAAGCCTAAGTTTTTATTCCAGAGACAGTTTGGCAACATTCTGCATGAAATCATTAAATTAAAAACTTTAGGGGGACACACATTTGAATCAGACCTTATTTGTGCAGAAAGATATGTTAGAAAATGTTTACAGCATAAGCAAACAAGATGCTGAGTGGAGGTGTTTAAAGGCTGCAATTATCTAAGTTCTTACAAAGGTGAGGCAGCTTTGACTTATGATCAAGTCAGGCTTACTGGAAGAGACCTTACTGGTCAGGGTTAAAGAACAAGTAGAATTTCCACCAGGGTACAGTCAGGCAAGAAATAGTTTGGACAAAGCAAAGCCATCTGGCCAGGGTATGAAGTTCCCGTGTACTCCATTCTCCTGGATGTGGAAAGGCAAAGGAGGAAGAATGACTAGAAAGAGATAAGCTGTCAGACCTCAAAGCACCCTGTCCCTTTGGCCAAGGAGTTTGTACAAAGATGGTGAACACTGGGGCAGCAGGGGATTGGTGACTCTGGGATTGCCATAAGGTTATGTTGGGGATGATAATTCTGGTGGAGAAAGCAGAGAACGTTAAGAAAGTCCTTCTAAAATTGTCACACAGATGGAGTGAGGAAGGGTGACAAGACGAGCAGAAGAAAGTGGAGAAACAAGAGCCAGTATAGATCAATGGGGGAAGAGCAACCTGACTAAAAGAAAAATTGGATGGGCAAAAAATTAAAGAGAACCCAAAGTGTTATATTTTGATTGATGCAAAGACTAGTGTTCTTGTAACTGAGAGGAAATTCCAGAGCAAGACATGCCCTTGCAAATGGCAGGATGAAGAATTTATTGTGGGTCCGGTGGAGGTAGAGATGGCAAGAAGGTGTGTTTGAGTGATCTGTTATTGGCTGCTTAGAGAAGTTTGATATTTGGCCAGAGCTCCAGGTGCATATTTGGCACTCAGGTGAGCTCCAGTGGCTGAGTCAAGGAGTGAACTTCAGAAATCTAAGGCAAGTAAAAAGAGAAGAAAATATAGAATCAAAGTTGTTAAAGATCTTCAGTTAGCAAGTTGGCAGAAGGGAAAGTCTGGTGGATGAGGAAAACAGAACCCAATGAATAGAGGGATAAGTCCTGGGAAACACTTATTTATAGTCTATGAGGTTGTGTCCCTCCCCCCCACCCCGAGGATTTCAAATATTATTAGTTAACCTGATCCTGAAGTTTTCCCATCTAAGAATACATACCCTTCAAGGGTGGGCTTTAAAAGACACTGAACGTGGAGGTGGTTTAGGAAACCATCAGACACTTCAAGACTGAGGTCTTCTAACTAGGGTTACAGAAGTGAAGGAAATGGAGACTCCCAATAAGGAAGAAAGCAGTGTCAGATGCCAGAGTTGTCAGATGCCAGATGCAGAATACTGTTCTTGGTTCAACTCACCTGCTGTGTGACTTAAAGGAAGCTCAACGGCATTTCCCAAAGTCTGGGGCATCTTCCCCTCATAGTGCAAAAGATAGTTTGGATTTGACACAGATATTAGTAGAACTGAATCACATGGCAACAAAGTTATTCTTTCATTTCTTTAAATCTTTCTGATTTATATTGAGAGTGAGTTGGGATACACAAGTCTGTCCTTCTAACTCCAGCTGATCTCCCTTCTAGCACATATCTACAGGTAATTGGCAGCATCTAGCCAGTGGTGAGCAACCTTGTATTCCCTTTGAGGTTCCTATCCACAGACCTTTGCATATGGGTAGGGTAGACCAGTTGTCCAGGTTCAGTAGTGACAGAAAGTTTACAAAAAACATTTTTTAACAAAAACAGTAAAAAATATTAAATACATAATTGTATAGTTGGTATACAGAGAGGGCAAAACAGAAAACATAATGTTCCAAGGATGGAATTTGGGAACATTAGGTTTGTTAGAGCCTTTCCTGCCTTAGTTTAATCAGGATGGAACAGTTGGGGGATAAAGGTAGAGAGGACTGGGTTCTGTTCTTTCTCTTCTAGACCCTGTCCTTCTCCTAAGAGGTTGAGTCAATTTCATTTTTTTATCCTCTATTCATTTATTTTTATTTTATTTTATTTAAATTTTATATATATATAAAATTTAAATAAATTAAATATATATATTTATATATATATTTATATATATTATTTATATATATATATATATCACATCATTGTGATCCTTGGGGGTCACCCACCACCTCCTCTCCCTGGCCATTCTGTCTGGTCCCCTCCCCCAGTTGTCTACTTTCGTTTGGTTGTTCAAATTTATTAGTGAAACCATTTGGTTTCTGTCTTTTTCCTTTTGACTTATTTATGCCAATATGATTTCTTCTAGGTACATCCATGTTACCAAAAATAATCAAATTTATCATTTTAGTTGATGCATAATATTCCATTGTGTATACATACCACATCTTTTTCATACAGTCATCTGTCTTGGGGCATTTGGGTTGTTTCCCTGTCCTTGCAATTATAAATAGTGCTGCAGTAAACATCCGAGCACAGGTGTCCCTTTGTATCCACACAGAGGTCTCCTTTGGGTAGATTGCCAGAAGATCAATTGCTGGGTCAAATGGTAGTCCCATTTTCATTAGTTTGAGGGTTCTCTACACTGCTTTCCATAATGGCTGGACCAGTTTACATCCCCACTAGCAGAGTAAAAGTGTTCATTTCTTTCCACATCCACACCAACACTTGTCTGTTTTTTGGATGAGGGCTGGTCTTACTGGTGTAAGGTGATAACTCATTGTGGTTTTGATTTGCATTTCCCTAATTGCTAGTGGTGATGAGCAGTTTTTCATGTACCTGTTGGTCATTTGGACTTCTTTATAGAAGTGTCTTTTTAGATCTTCTCCCCATTTTTTAAACTGGGTTTTTGGTTTTGTTTTTGTTGAGTTGTGTGAGTTCTTTGTGGATCTTTGTTATCAGACTCTCATCACTTGTATGGAGGGCAAAAATTTTTCCCATTGGGTTGGGATTATTTTTGTTTTTTCTGTTGTCTCTTTTGCTGTACAGAAGGTTTTTAGTTTGATGTAGTCCCAGCTGTTTGTGTTTTCCTTAATATTTTTAGCATCTGTAGGTGTGTCCTGAAAGAGTTAGTTTTTGTACATGGTGTGAGGGAGGTATCTTGGTTCATTTTTTTGCATGTCTTGGTCCAGTTTTCTGAGCACCATTTATTGAAGAGGCTGTCATTGTTCCAATGTAAGTTTTTCACTCCTTTGTCAAAGATTAGTTGACTATATATGTGTGGCTTTATTTCAGGGGATTCAGTTCTGTTCCATTGGTCTGATTGTCTGTTTTTGTGCCAGTATCAAGCTGTTTTAATTACTGTGGCTTTGTAGTATAGTTTGAAGTATGGAATAGTAATACCTCCATTCTCTCTTTTTCTGGACAGGAAATGATTTTAGTTTTTTGATAATCGAGGTCTTTTGTTATTCCATATGAATTTCAGCATTTTTTGTTCTATCTCTTTGAATAATGTTGTTGAAATTTTTATAGGGAGTGCATTGAATCTGTAGATTGCTTTTGGTAGGATGGCCATTTTAATGATGTTAACTCTTCCAATTCATGAGCAGGGAATGTCTTTCCATTGCTTTATGTCTTTTTATATCTCTTTTAGCATTGTTTTGAAGTTTTCTTTGTATAGATTTTTCATATGTTTTGTTAGGTTTATCCTCAGGTATTTTTTTTTTTTTTGGTGCGATGGTGAATGGGATAGTTTTTTAATTTCTTCTGCTGCATGACTTTTTGTGTATAGGAAAGCTGCAGTTTTCTGTCTGTTGATTTTGTAACAGGCTAGTTTACTGAACTGTTTTATTGTTTCAAGAAGTTTTTCTGTGGATTTTTTTGATTCTCTACATAATATCATCTGCATATAATGAGAGCTTTAGTTCTTCTTTCTCTATTTGTACTCCTTTTATGTCTTTCTCTTGTCTTATTGTCCCTGCTAGAACTTCTAGTACAATGTTAAAAAGTTGTGGAGATAGTTGGCATCCTTTCCTGGTTCCAGATCTTAATTGGAATGATTTTAGTTTTTCCCTGTTTAAGATGATGTTTGCTGTAGGTTTGTCATAGATGGCTTTTATTATGTTGAGATATGTTCCTCTTATCCCCAAATTTTCAAGAGCTTTTATTATAAATGGGTGTTGAGCTTTATCAAATGCTTTCTCTTCATCTATTGATATGACCATATGGTTGTTGTGGTGGATTATATTCATTGATTTTTGATTGTTGAACCATCCCTGTGCCCCTGGGATAAATTCTACTTGGTCGTGGTAAATCCAATCCATTGTTGGATTCTATTTGCCAGGATTTTATTTAAAAATTTTGTGTCTGTGTTCTGTTCATTGGGAAATTGGTCTAGAGTTTTTTCTTTGTGTTGTCTTTATTTGGTTTTGTATGAGTGTGATGTTTGCTTCATAGAATGTGCTTGGCAGTCCTTCTTTCTCAATTTTTTTGAAAAGCTTTAGTAGTGCAGGCATTATTTCCTCTTTGAATGTCGAGTAGAATTCGTTTGTGAAGCCATCTGAACTTTTGTTTTTAGGTAGAGTTTAATGACTGCTTCAATAATTTTGCTGCTTGTGATTGGTTTAAGTTCTTTACTTCTTGTTTAGTTTTGGGTGGTTGTATCTTTCCAAGAATCTGTCCATCTCATCCAGGTTGTTGTATTTGTTTGCCTATAGGTGTTCATAGTAATCTCTGATTATCCTTTGGATTTCTGATGTGTCTATTGTAATTTCTCCTCTTTCATTTGTAATCCTGCTTATTTGAGTGTTCTCTCTTCTTTGTGAGGTTTGCAAGGGGTTTATCAATTTTATTTTACTTTTTTCAAGGAACCAAAACTTTTGGTTTTGTTGATTTTCTCAATAGTCTTTTTGCTATCTAGATTGCTTGTTTCTACTTTTATTTTTATTATTTCTCGTTGTGCTGGGTTTTGGGTTTTTTTTTGTTGTTGTTGTTCTTTTTCTAGTTCATCGAGTTGGGAGATTAGGTTATTTCTTTGGTTGTTTTCCTGATTTTTTAATATAAGCCTGTATTGCTATGAATCTTCCTCTTAAAAATGCTTTTGCTGAGTCCCAGACATTTTGGAATGCTGTGTCTTCTTTGTCTAAGAAGGTTTTAATTTCTTCTTTAATTTCCTCAATTACCCAGTCTTCATTTAGTAACATGTTATTCAGTCTCCATGTGTTGGGAGTTATTCTTGTTTTCTTTTCATTGTTGACTTCTAGTTTGATGCCTTTATGATCGGAGAAAAAAGTTGGTACTATTTTAATCTTTGCATATTTGTTAGTATTTGCCTTGTGTCCTAAAAGGTGGTTGATTTTTGAGAATGATCCATATGCATTTGAAAAGAATGTGTATTCCTTTCTTTGGGGGTGCAGTTTCCTGTAGATATCTATTAGGTCCATATGGTCTAGATCTTCATTTAGGGCTTTTGTGTCTTTGTTTAGTTTTGTCTTGTTGATCTGTCCTTTGGTGAGAGTGGTATGTTGAAATCACCTACTATATATGTATTTTCACTGATGTCTGTTTTCAGTGCTGTTAGTAGTTGTTTGATGAATTTTGGTGCTCCCTCATTTGGTGAGTATATCTTAATAATTGTTATGTCTTTGTTATGTATTGAGGTTGGGTCAGTTTTTGAAGTCACTTCCTTTTCTGGACTTTTGTGTCCCTAAGTTATTAAAGCAAGAGGGTTAGTTTTAAATGTTCACTGATCTTTCTTCCAGCAATAAATTCTATGATTCTTTGAATTATCAGTGAATAAGTTTATGCTTTAAAATTGGTAGACACTAGACAACATGTATTTCCTTTGTAAACCAGCAAGATCACATGTCACATGGGGAGACTGCCTCCAGACGAACATGCACAGCAAGAGAACACCTTTGTTTCTGATCCCTTTTCTACCTCATTTGTGAAGTGTGGCTATTTTAACAAAGAATTTTTGCTGCAGTTAGAGCAATCAATGAAAAGTGAAAATGTTTGCATTTCCTGAGTCTAATGCTTTATGACCACACTCTACTCTCAAGTCAGTTTTCATTACAGTCATATCAGATTAGTTCCTCAGGTCATTGAGTTTTGTTCCTCAGAGGAGCAACTCTGGAAAGATGCATCTATTCACCAGTTTACTAAATATTATTCCATCTTTTGAAATTTATTTTCCCTGAGAAAAGGGAAAGTATTTTCAAGCTCACTGAAAGTTTTCTATTATAAGGAACTGATGTAACTCTGCACCCCAAGTAACTCTTGAAAAACAGAAACCTTGGAATATAACCTTCTATATGGGACCAGGCTGTGAACTGCAAATGGACACAGCCAGGGACACACACACACACTGCCCTTGACTCTGAGCAATCTTATTTTGTCACCACCTTTGCAAAGTTTCCCTATGCACAATTTGTTCTTTGTGACTGAAAATGTTTCTCTATTTGCATTGGTCTCACCTTTTGTTCTAAAAGGGAGTGATCTTAACCATTTCAAGATTGTGTTTTCACTTCTGAAAAAAGAGGGAGAATAGTACCCAGTCCTATCCCAACTAGTGTTCATATTTGAAGTCACATGGCAAAACACCACCAACACTCCACAGGCGTTAGCACCCAGCAGTGCAGTAAAATCCTCTGAGGAACAGACTACGCAGACATTTGGCTTTGGAATATCTTCTGTTTTACCCTTAAGAGTTGCTTTCTATCTAGTCTCTTATAGGAGTAAACTTGATTTCCAGATTTCGATGCTTGCAGATGAGAACAAATAGGAAGGTACAAAGAAAACCAACAGTAAAGGGACAAGGAAAGTGAATAAAATAAATTTCTCAAAGAACCATCACTCTTGGGGGTCATTGAATACAGGGGAAATAGCCCCTTAAACCTCAGCAGTTCATTGGGGCTTCTCTATTTTGTGCAAGATACAATGAGGGGTGTTCAAATGGTGACCTTGATTTAACAAAGCTAATTTGAATTATATATATTCTGCTTATTTTAGAAAACACACAGTGCATTTGGGGAGAATTTAAAAATAAAAAGGACTAACTTTTTAAAGTAAACTTCTTGCTTTTATGGAGACCCCTTGAAATTGAAGCAAAAGGGGACAGAAACTTCTAACCAGCATGGCATTTTAAAAATGTGGCTTCTGTTACCCAGATTCCCTCAGGTTCATATCACCTGTGCGTAGCAGTTGCCAGTCTAATGCAGTTTAACAACAGGATTTATTTACAAGGTAATATTAACAGGGAAAGCAAAAAGTCCTCGAAGCCACAAGTGGCCAGTTATCTTACCCCAGTCACCATTTTCAGTACCAAATTTTCCAAAGACATATGTCCATGATGGTGCTCCTTTGCCCTTCCAAACCTGAGGCAGGCACTGCCAAGTCCAATCTTTATCCAGCATCTTCTCTTTGCTTCTCTCTTCAGTATTCTGAGCTGCTCTGCTTTTCCATGGCTCTTCAAACTTCTTAAACAAATATGATGATGCACATCAAATGCTGATGCACAAATCAGCTTTCCAAATCCCTAGCCATCTCCAGATACCAGCTCATTATTTATCCCACCTGGCTGTGGTGCCACATTCTCTATATCTGCTGGCCACATGGCTCCAACAGCTCACTCTTTGAGGGGGTTTCTGCCCAGCTTGATCACTCGGGCTACTCTTTACCCACCTGCCATTCTCATTTCTGGCCTCTCCCCAAAAGTCTCTCCCTCTTGTTGCTCCCCCTTTCCTTTTTATCTTTTTTTCCTCTCTAAAAGCCAAAGGCTCCAATTTCCCTCTGTACACCCTCTTGGTGATACATTCCCTCTTCCCCACTTGGAGTTTGCAACAAAGTAAAAGTAGCCTTCCTCTTTTGGCCTCTTTTACCCCTGTGTTGTTCAGACACAACAAATGGCATCAGTGCCTAAATTTTAATACTGCCCATTATTGGAGTCCCAGCTTCACCCTCAGCCATCCCAAACACTCAGCGGCAAGGAGCTTGGAGAAGACAGTGCATGGTCTTTTGTGTGTCTCCAGCAAATAAATGGAGGGTCCACATTTTCTGTGAAATGGGACAGGAATTTTTCTTTTCTTTTTTTAATTTCCTCATCCACATTTCTATGACAGATCTAAATGCCAGCCCCAGTGGCATTTAAATTTCCTCATCCACATTTTTATGTCCCCTGGAAACCTTTTCCCTCCTTGATCTTTCTTAACCTCAGACACCAATACACTTGTTAATGTCCACTCATTTTTATTAGTATTTTGTTCTGTCACATTATCTGTTATATAAATGTCCAGTATTTGTCTTTGTCATTCTGACTTGCTTTCTCACACACAATTCCCTTTGACTCTATTTTGCCAATGGCAGATTCTCATCTTTCCTTATCTCTGAATAATACACCATTGTGTGTCTAGACAACACCTTCTTCTACCAGTGGGCTTGGGGATAAGCATTTCCACCTGCTAAAATAAAGTAAGTTTTTATGTAGATGACCTTTTCTTTGTTTCTGGAAGGAGCGGTTGACAGAAATCACTTGTGGTTCTTAGCAGTTGTTTCACATTCTTCCCCCCCCAGGACTTGGTATAAGAACAGCCTAGCCCAGTGGGGCTGGCATTTGTATCTGTCACTTGTGACTCTCTGAGCAAGGCATCAACATTGGTCCCAGATTTATTCGTTCAAACGAAACCCCTTTCTAGTTAACCCCCCTAGGAGCAGACAGACAAGTTCGTATGAACCCGAGTGATAATTTGCCGTGGGCTAACCAAGCTAAGTGGGTGTCAGAGTGGTGGAGTGGCCACCGTGGCAGGCACCACAGAAAACACAAAGAATGCAGCTCCCTTGGAGGTCAGCTGGTCAAATACCAAGACTGGATTTTTCAAAGACCCAGATAATGCCCACTTTATGGCCATTAATAACATTTTAGTTCTATAAACACAGATAAGAGCAATAAAAAAAATAAAATCTGCTTTATAGTGCAGTCTGATTGCCAACAGGGCCCAGGAACAAACTTTCCCACTGTGTAGGGTATTGCCTCAGGGGCCAGTGGTTGCCCTGATGCCCCTGCCCCACGTCCTTCTGTAGACAGTCCTGAATTCTTCCAAATCCATGAGCTACTCCATGAAGGCTGATTCTTTGTTTTTGCTTTAAAGCTCTTGATTTTATCTCTGGTAGTTAATGCACACAATGGTTTTCAGGGGGCACTTCCTGACATGTGCTCTGCCTGAACTGAACCTTCCATACTGACATCTTGGTCCTGCTTCTGCATTTCCACATTTCCCCACATGCTCAGTTTAAACACTAGGTCCACCAGCTTCTGGAGATTCCGGGCAGAGTCCAACTGATTGGGGTGTCTGCTCAAGCAGCGATTTCCCAAAGGCTGTCCTGTTAGAGAGAAATAATTTCACTTGGCCAGGTCCACTTTTCCAGTCAGGAAAATAGAGTGCCTGTGGTGGAAGAGGAGGCAGAGGCAGATAATGTCGTCAAGGGCCTAGTGGGCGCTTATAACACTGCCTGTTGTCAAATTCCTTTCCATGGGTTCTGTCAGGCTTGTATTTAAACACTGACAGCTTCATTGTGTGTTTTAAAGCTTTGTTTATTGAGAGCTGAGAGCAACACTGAGAAATGAGTCCTTGACCTGTGGCGATAACAGTCCCCCCTGTCTTTTCCTCCAGTTGATCACTCCTCATGCCATCCGTGTGCAGACCCCTCCTCGGCACATCCCTGGGGTGGTGGAAGTCACCTTGTCCTACAAATCCAAGCAGTTCTGCAAAGGGACACCGGGAAGATTCATCTACACAGGTAGGAGCTGCAGGCAGGCTACCTCAGCCTGTGGATATCTTCCTTTCTCTATGTGTCTGTGTCATTTGCTTCTAATTCCAGGTTGTGTTAAGACCTGCTTTCTTTCTGTTTCATCATAGGCATCACCAAATAATTTGCTTTCATTATTTCATGTTTTATTATTGTTAGTAATATTTAAGAATTCATCTTGATGTTTGTGCTGAATGACAGGTTCAAATGAAGTAACTGACTCGACACTGAAAGAAGCCACATAAGAAAGAAAGAAGGAAGGGGAAAGAAAGTTCTAGCCTGTCTGACACTCTGTATGTGATGTCATCTGTGTTGGGCTTGTTTATTGTGTGGAGTTAGGTCGTACTTTGACCTACAGTTCTACTTGTTCTACACTGGGCATTGCATTTGTGTAAAAGACAATTGGTAGTTTTCATATTTAATTCTGGGGTGGTTTCATCTTCTTCCTTGAAAGCTTTTTTTTTTTTGGTCTTCCCTGAAAGCCTGGGCACATGTCCCTGCCTCTCCATCAGGCACAAGTGTCCTACTGCAAATATGCATTAACTCCTGACAGAGGGACAGAGCCAGGCAAGTTGTCTGTGAAGACACTGGAGTCAGCTGAAGTGAAGATCTTCAGTTTGTAAAGTACAAATTAGACACAGGGAGGTTGTAGAATGCAAATTCTGGTTCCATAATTCTGTGGGACACCTGAGAATCTGTATTTCTAACTAGCTCCTAGATGAGGTAAATGATGCTCATCCTAGGAGCCCATCAAGGGCCCCTGCATAGTGTCAGTCACTGGGGTAATTGTTCCCAGAGATTGGCTCAGGTCTCTCCCTCATTGAGCTCGCCAGCCCAGGTGAAGCAGAGAGAGGAGTTATTTCACGCAGACTCCAGAGCAGAGCAGGACAACTCTGTTCACACATGCCGATCAGTCACAGCACTGTAATTAATCCAATGGAAACTTTGCATTTCACTCTGACATTTTACCTCAAAGCCTTGTTCCTTTTGTATTTTAATATAAAACCAACCACTTCCTAATGTCTTTCTCTCTCAAAATTATAAAAACAATTAATGTATCCTGACCCTTGGAAATGCCTCCCAGCCCTTTAAACAAAATGCAGGTTTGGTGCCTGCCTGGCGATTAGTTTTAGTTAATTGAAAATTATAGGATTGACCCAAGAGGAAAATTTTGTTTGCACTCCAATCACTTTTACAAATTAAGGAAAATTACCACAATTTTGTTTAGCTAAGGTTTCACACTGAGTTCAAGAAATTAGCTCAGCCATCCCAACCAAGTCAGCACTTTGTTAGTGAGGGCTTGAAAAAATAATAGTCTATCTGGAGTTTTGTGGTGTATACAAACGAAGCATAGAGAAAGCTATGATGCTTTAGAGAAGTAGGCCAAGTGTTTTTAATTAGGCTCATTGGTTCAGTGTAAGTTTTGAAGAACAATCAAACTAGCAGATTAGCTGTTTCTTTTAAAGCTAGGATTTCTTGCCATTCATTTTTCCCATGAGAACTTCCACATAGCACTACTTTTTTTTTTTTTTTTACAAGCCTCATTATGGGCCTGCAGGAAAAGGACCAATTGAAGCTTCTGATACTGTAACATTCCCCACCATCATTCCAGTGGATGGGAGTTTTTCACAATGTTCCTCGCTGAACTCAGTGTTCTGGAACATATTACAAAACCACAGAGGCCAAATGTTTTCTCTGAGGAGTTTGGACTCTGTTTTTGGCCGAAAACATTTAGGCCTCACTGGCTGCTTATTTACTCTGCTATAAAGAAGAAAAGGAGAAGAAGGAGAAGAAGAAGAAAATGTGTGTGTGGCGGGAGGTGGGAGAGGCACTGGGGCATGCTTCCTCCTGGTGACAGCGTCCCTGCCCGTGAATGGTTCCATTTTGTGGTCAGGTCTCATTTAGAAGAAATTATTTTTAATCAGTGTTCACCGAAATATCCCCTTGAGCCACCTGGCCATAAAACTTAAAAAAAAAAATCATCCCCATTAAATTACTTAGGTTCTCAAAAGAAAATAGCTTAGGGACCTATCACAGTTGGGAATTTTTTTAACCATTAAAAAAATTGCCATCAATTTAAGAAATCATGTCTGGGAAAACTTGTATCAAACGGAAATTGAGATCAAAGAGGGAAGGGGAGAGATTTGTAAGGCTAGTGAGACTGTGAAGGATAAGAGGGAGCAATCCTGGGTGTGTGTGCACATGAGGGAGTGTGCGGGAAATTTGAAGTAGCAAAAAAGACTTCTGGTGATGTGACCTCTTCATGTAGGCAATAGATGGGGAGACTTTTTTTCTAAGTATTCTAGAAGATGGTCTTACCTTTCCCCACATTGAGAAAATGAAATTTTGAAGCACTAGACATAAAAACTTCCTTGTTGATGTAGTGGCTGTTAGCTGTCACTGTGATAGTCATCATTTCTAACAAAAGGCTCTCTCTTTTAATGAGAAAACTACACAGAGACCTCTTGATCCTTAGCACTAAATGCCCCAGCCACACCTGGGTAACTTGTTCTTGACTGGGTGGCTAACCCCAGTCATTTACTCAGTTTCCCTCTCTGTTTTGTGGAGACAGGGCTGGGCTGTGAAACCTTTGTTCTTTCTATGTGAACAGGGTCCTTGTAAAGACACAGTCCCCTCCCCATCTGCCCGCAGAAGCTCACACTTCATTTCTTTAAGGTTCACAGCATTTTAAGACACAAGGCTTAGTTTTCTGGATGGGGTGAGCCAGCCCTCTTGTTTCTTACTGTAAAGTCACTTGGAATTTTTCCTTTTGCCCCCCCCCAAAAAAAGATATCTCAGACAGAACAGTTACCACCCAAAAGAAAGTACTGTTGCTGTTTTCTGAGTGTGTGAGAGTTTAGATGTATGTGGAAATCTCTGCAAATCCATAATAGGTAAAAATAATTTAAAAAAAAGAAGGCAGAGACAATAACAGCATGGCATAAGCTATGGAAATAAAACTTTTGAGGGAGGGAGTAAGGGAGGGAGAATCTGACCAGACACAGATTGCCTTCAAGCTGGCTGCACTTGTGAGGACTCTGAACACCCTCTCCATCACAGCTCCTTCGGACCAGGGATGGAACAGAGTTCCTGGAAGCTGCCACTGCCTGATGTGTGTCTATCTCTCTTAGGATTGCCCAGAGTGAGGGAGCAAAGCACATCCGGACTTAATCAGCACACAAAAGTACAGAGCACTTCCCAGACCTGTGGGATGTGGACAGTTACTCTGACATACACACAGACTGATTTCAAATGTTAAATGTTTTTTAGGGAAAAAGAAGCAACAACCTGTTAGGCCTTCACTGCCCTGGAGGGGTTTTCCCAAAAACTCCATTACTGTCAAAGCTTGCTTTCCTGCAGTTGTTACTTCTTTCAGTGACTTCTAAAGTTGTAATCTTTTCTGCTTAGCTTTGTGGAACCTTGAGACAATCTTAGTAGTCCTTTTCTGCTTCTCCAAAGTTCTTACAATTGGTTTCCCTGATAAGAAATGCCCAAATACAGATATAGTATTCAATTTTTATTCTGTATATGTCCATTGGAGAGGTTGCTATTGGTGTTGGAGGGAGGATAGGGCTGGACTAAAGGGTTCCCAGGTTGATGCTTGATCTATTCAGGGGTGCACTGAACACTGTATACCATCTGTCCTTCCAAATTAGTGAAAACCTCAATGAAGGAGCACTGAGTAGCTCCTTTATTTGGTGAGGTTACATTGCAGACCATTTCTACCACCAGGTTCTGTCATTCCAAACATTTCTCATCAAACTTCCTGCCTCTGTGGAAGGATGAATCCAAATTCCTGTGTGATAGTCTCAAAATTGACTTAGAAATGGAAATTCTTTCTACAATACTTCCTCTTTGTACTGCACAGCCCAGCTAATATTCATGTAGAAGGAGCCTGGTTGGAGGAATCTTCTCTATGAACACATACCGTCTCCTTCAGGTTTCCCTTTCCCCTGCTATTGCCCTGTGTTCTCTCTAGCCCTGCTTCCTTTGCCCACTGTCACCCCTCTTTTTTCTTCCCTCCCTCCCAAAATATGCAATGAAAGATAGTATTGAGGATTTGGGTTCATGGAGGGGTATAGGCCCTCTTCCCAGCTTTACAACTTTGGAGACAGAGATGGCTCATCTCTGAACTGAAATCACATATTCATTGATTGTTCTTAGTATCAGGGTAAAAAAACTATAATTATATAAGCTATATATATATGGCATATATATAACATATATATAGCAATATACAATATATATTATATTTATCACATATACAATATATATTTTACATATATACTACACATCTTTAGCACCTAGTATGCGCTAACATCAATGCCTCGCCTAATATCAGCAATTTTCATTATGAATGATGGCTGTTATTATTTATTCATTTGTTAAGAAGTTTGTTCCATGTTGTAAACATTTCACATGTATTACCTTTACCATCCTTTTCCTAGAGGACTCAAAAATGGCTTTTTAGTAACAAAACAGTAGGCAGCAGTAAATTAAAGACACAAGTAACACCCATACATCACAGATAAAAAGATACATCACAGATAAAAATATAAATAAGTATGTACATGAGTTTATAAATGTGAATGTAGCAACTGTAATAGGACAGATATTTTCTTAGGATTGGCCTCAAGCAATGCATGCTTTAATAAGGCAGTCCCAATTGATAAAGTTCTATTGATTTTTTTTCTGGAACAAAAGACCAGTGTTCCATTTTAGACTTCAATTCTTGCTTTGGGGACCAAAGTAATGTGGGTACACCCCCTTGAGGTGTTTAGATAATATAGCTACACTTCCAGAAAGTTCTGTCTTCTATTCTTGGAAACCTCTTCTACAAATGGTGTCTGACTTACAGGAGAAACAATGTCCTTATTTCAGAGGAAAGGTGGCAATATTGCATGGCAACCATCTCATGTTCTTCAGGTTCTTCTTACAAAAATTCATTTCCAGAAGAAACTACTGAAATCATAGCATCGTCCTGCAGAGGTACCTGTCTTACCTGTTCACTGATTGTAGTGTGCAGCCCCTGGACTTGTCATGCACAGCTTTGTCCAAGCCCAGTACCTTCTTGGCTTCATGCAAACCCATCTCCTCACTATGCCTCAATCTACTTCATGCTGAGCAACTTCAGGCATAATTCTCCAGTGAGACCTGGATCCAAATATGGTTCCCCTCTGACACAGTCCTTGGCCACTTCCCTGTAGTGAACAGAGCACTGGGTAGAAAAGAAGGGGGCCCAGGAATGTCATTTAATAGTTCTCTGGCACTGAGACCTAGGCTAACTTGCCTTCATGTTCCAGGCTCCATTCATTTCCTTGTAACATTAACCTATTGGATCAGGTGATTTTGTTGTTTCCTTGATTTGTCTTGATGGCCCAAGTCTTCATCCTTGGTTCTCTGTCCTCGAATGTGAGTGCAATCCACTTCCTCACTCCTTCATGCCCTTTGCTCTCTTGCTGGGTAGCCAAATCACAAACTTTCCACTAGCTCCATGAAAGAGCTCACCTCCCCTAATCTTGTACTACTTGATATACCACGTTACAGCAGCTTGAGTTTGTATTTCATGTGTCTTCTAATAACTGACATATTGCCCCGGATCAATGGATCCTCATTGACTTTTGTGCTCTAGATGACATGGTATGTGAATAAGAGGTGTTAATTAAGGATCTATCCATTTTCACTTGAACATTCAGGAGAACACAGTAGTTGGGGTTTCTGTTAAAGGAAAAAACTGAGGTTGATTCTATATTATCAATACTCTTCATTTTCTCTATACAGTGGACACATCTTAATGGTACCTATATATATATGTATTACCCACATGTGCTGTGCCTAGTATAATGTGGGTATTTCTTAAAAGTGAACTCAAAAGGGAAGTAGAGAATGGGATGTCTCTTTTGAAGGTCCAAAGAAATATTGGTCATTAGAGCACATTTTGTTTGGCATCTTGTATGTGCCAGCTTTTATCACAGTTACAGAAATGGGTTCTTTCTAGAAAGTAGAACAGAACTTAAAAGACCTAGCTGTCATTCTGATTTTATGACTTTCTTTTGCTGCTTCATTTACTAATCTCTCAGATGCTCGTGGATTGCCTGTTCTTTGCAATATCTAGAACAGTGGTGAGTAAAAGCAAACACTGCCTCTGTTCTCCTTGATCTTATAATCTAAGAGGGATCATGGAGAAGTTTATCTATTCAAACCTGGTAAAGTGCTCTGAAAGACTGGAACAATTTTCAGACAAGCATATAACAGAGGAACGCCAGTGGGTCACTTCACAATGGTTTACCTCTGAGAAATGCATGAGCTGAGGCTGCAAGATGATTGAGAGTGAAGCTGGCAATCTGTCAAAGGGGGGAGGATAGGGTGGACTGGTGAAAGAGAACAAGCTTTCAGAAGAGAGTAAGGAGGCACTGAATGGGAGGAAATGTGGTATTCTGGAAGGCTGGACGTATGCCAAGAAGACTGAAAACTCAAGAGACTGGGGGGAAGGTTAGAGAAGTGGGCAGAGACAAGTCTCATAAAACTTAGGAATGCTCATTTTAGGAGCAATGAACGGCGTCAAATAGTGTTGGAACTGACAGAGATTGCATTTTAAAAACACCCAACTCTGGCTAGATGGAGCATGGGAAAGCAGAGTGAGTGTAGGTGGGCCTGTGAGGAGGTCGCCATGGTCATCTGGGATAGAGAGCATTGACTTTGGTTTGGTGATGATGGATGAAGATAGGATAAAGTGAGAGGATTCAAGAGAAATTTCAGAGGGACAAAGGATGGGACTTAGAGAGGGATTGGATCTAGGGGTGAGACAGGGGACTTGGGGCAAGTAGATTTCTGCTTTCCTTGGCTTAATGGAAGGTGATAAGTGTCCTCCTCTTGGCTTCCCAAGGGTCTTCTGAATATCAGTGAATGAATGGGCATGTGAATGCTCTGCAAGAGAGAGTGTTGCATGCATGGCAACTCCTATGAAGACAGACCTAAGCAAACTCAGGGAGAATCAGGAAAAGACAAGAATTTGCTTTCCTTCAGATCAGATTGTTTTCACTTAGGATTCAGCTGAGAAAAAGGCAGTGTCATGAACACTATGCTGTCAGTTCTGCCTTGGTGGTGTCCTAATTGGAAAAGACCCAAGAAGAAGGAAAATTAACAGGCTGCTCCCATCCACAAGTCTTGAATATTACTCCAAATGAGCCATTTACACGCAAAGAAGAGTTCAAGGCAGAGAGAATGTTGATTCTTTTTGTTTTTGTGATCCAAAGTATGCATCAAGGACTCTTCTCCACTGTCCGGGACTTTTCTCCCTCAACAAAATCGGATTCCCCTGATCCATGTAGGTGGATACCTGGGTAGTCTAGACCCCTGAAGTCTTTTGTAAGTTAAACTCTGTCAGTGCTGTAATAGGGACAGACCACCAGGAGAATCCCTAGAAGAGCCCGTTTTCCTTCTGTGGCATCTGTGAGACAACAAAAGCCCTTTCTGCAAAGACTAAAGCTGGTCTCAAGGAAGCATGTTATTTTGCATATTTTATGTACATGCTTTCCAAGAAATATGACCTTTCTTTCCTAGTTGGAGTGGAGCGTAATCAGGACTTGAGTAGCTAGTGTAGGAGGGTCATTAAAAGGGAGATTTTCACTGACATGAGAGGCCTAAATGGCCACTAGGCTGTATAGACGGTCTTGGTGTTTCCTGTCTACTCAGAGTTAATAAGTGATAAGACCAGGAGAGAGATAAATCACAGAAATCCCTGTCCAAAGAAAACATATTGACTACAGCCAAGCAAATAAGAGCGTGTAACCAGCGGCCCCATTCATCATTCATGTAATAGGGATATAAAGTATTTCCTACCAATGAAACCATATAGAAGGAAAAAGCAGATAAGCTTCCACAATCTAAGGCATGCGATTTGGTTATTAAGGGACACGAACTATTTGTCACCTGGCTTTAATCTTTAAGATGTGTTGCCATTTCTAAACTATAAATTTCTGCTCGGGGATTAGAAAGCTATTAACAATAAAAGGTAGGAACTGAACTTGAGATGTATTCTTGCCAATGTAATGCAGTGCTATAAAGTCTTGAACCTCTAATCTCTTTAGTGTGATATAACATGATTTGGTTTTCAAAGCCAATAAACTATTTGGAGGTTTTCAGGGCTTTGTTTTTGCTTGTCTCCCCAGCATCATGATAAACGAACCCTTCAGTTTTTTAATTACACACACACAGATACTTTCTCCAATTTCTTCGTGGGGGTGAATAGAAAAGGAGATGCAACTGAATATTTTTTTCTTCTTCCCTGAGATTTCTTCATTTATTCTAAATGCTTGATTATTTCCTCTTTCATTTGTCTGTGCTTGCAGACCTATAGATTCTAGTCTTTCTGTTCATTGTTAACTAAATGATGTGACATCCACTAGAGCGTGAAACTTATTTTTTTTGTTCTTGCAAAGTAGTACATGCTGATTTCAGAAAACTGAGGAAGTGCCACTAAAAAATAATTACAGCAATATTAAAATCACCCACCTTTCTGTTACTCTTTAAAACACTCAGTGAATGTTAGCTGCAGTTGTGACTTTTCGTGGCTTAGGCCTCATCTCCTTCCTCTAGATGCCTGCCTTGTTATCAAGATCATGACGACTCGCCTCCCAGGTTGTTATGCAATTTGTTTTTCATTTAGCACTCTATTGTAAACATCAGAGTGGTAGAGATTTAAGAAAACTTTTAGTGTTGAAGGATCATTTTCTCCAACAGGACAACATTCCCCTCAATAGGACCTTACAATGAGACATGACTGGCTGTCTTGTGGAAGCACAGGCTTCTTGAGCTCAGCTTAAGGGTGCTGGCTGCTTTTCTCCCAGCACCCTTCTGGTTGAGTGGATGTGGAACCCAGAGCCTGATGTCTCAGAGGACCTGGTATGTGAGCAGTTGGGACCAGCATCCTGAAACACATTTTGCTGGTGTGGAGGACTTTATTCTCAACTTGAATTACCTGGAGGGAGGGATATCTCCAACTCTATGAATAGCCCCCTGCTTTGTCGAAGTAGTGCCGCATATTCCTTAGGTAAAAAACAGGAACTCCTCCAAAGCACTGAACATCTGAAACTGCAGTGCAAGGGCCTGAGAGAGCACACCATTAGGACAGCCACCTCTGCAGCAACTCTGGAACCCTCTCTGCCCTCTCTTCTTGACCTACTTTCCGCTCCATTTGTCTTCTCACCACCTTTCTTGATTTTTAGCTTATTTTTCTTTCCTATTCCAAGCTTATTTTCATATTCCCTTCTCTCTCAATCTCCTTTATTGTGTTATTGAAATGTCAGATACTTCCCCTTCAGAATCTGGGTAAATGTGGCTCTATACTATGAACCCATTTTAAAGATAAAAAAACCTAGGGGGATGAAGTGGCATCTCAGGTTTCTGCAGACAGTAAATGTAGAACCTGACCCAGGGTTCCCCAGCATGCTGCTTTGGCGTGTTCTTGAGACTGGCAATTCCTCATGATTGTTGGTGATAGGAACATGTGGTATTTCTATGACATGTGAGGACTGACAGGAACAAAGCCTTATGTACCTTTTAGCCAAATCATGTCATTATACACATAACACATGCTCAATAGAGAATATTTCAATGCAGAGTAGTGTGAAGAGAGCCAGTTTCCCATCTCTTGGAGATAATCGCTGGCAATATTTCTCAGCACTTTCTTCTAATATTCTTTGTGTACTCTTAGGTATTTTTATCAGAGTGAATCACAGTATGTTTATATAATTTTGCATCCTGCTTTATAATTTAGATGGTAAAATAAACATTTCCTGTATTTGTTCAAATTTTTCCTAAATACATTTCAGGCAGTATATCATCCATAAGTCTGTCGTGTGATTGCATCAAGATTTACTTAATCATTTCCTTGTTGTTGGGTAGGCACATCTTTCTTTTTCATAGAACTTTCAGCACCAAATATGCCAGATTAGGGAGTCCTCTTCAATGTAAGAATTCCCCCATTTTCCTAATAAAAAGTTTATGTGTGAGCTAAACTCACCATCTACATATTTATAGATACCAAATGAATTATCCAATGTCTACTTAAAATATCACACATGTTCTTTTACTTATGCATACATATTTAAAACTACATACATCATTTACAGTACTTACATAGCATTTCCCCATGTTTAGGGCTTATATTTTTGTATAAAATAAAATACAAAATTTTATGTTGTATAAAATAAATCATTTTACAGGCCGCCTTTGACATATGTTTTTAGTCCCATCTTATTTTCTTCTAAGTTGCTTTAGATGCAGTTTTTTATGCATGAAATCTCATCCTGAGTCATAGCAAGCAATTGCTTTATGTGAACCTCCAAGCATGACTATTTTTAAGCTGATCTTTACAAAGCTTGTTTTGATGTTTGTAATGGTATGAGGAAAAGTGACTAAATTTGTGTAAGTTTTCTAATGCTCCTTTTACTTTTGATTGACTTCTTTTGGTGAACTCTCCAAGTGTCCCTAAATCACCATTGATGATGGTTATTTCATTCCCCCATGGCACTTAGTATAAAATAGCATAATTGGGAATGTAGTTTGTCATAAGACGAGTTTAAAATCATCCTCATATATAACAAGGGAACTTTTTTTTTTTCCCCAGGGGGCTCGACTTTCCTTTCTCTTTGATGGATCATTTACCACATGTGATCCCTGATATGAGGTGAATACTACACACTGTAGTATTTTTGATGTGAATAAACTGTGCTCCCACTTGTCAGTGGACCTTAGATTATTCAGGGTTTGAAAGTACAGGTGGAAACCATCTTATTCATGTCAGGTTAGAGACTTCCTGCCAAATCTTTCGGTAGAGAAGGGGAAGACAGAAGCTGGGGCTCCCTAAATCACAGGCAGAACCAACAGTGGAAGAGCAGACCTCCCCTGCTCCCCACTGCTCTTTGGCCTTGCAAATGTAATTGTTCATCTTTTTCCTGTTAACATGAGCTGGGGTTCACTGCTTTCCATCATGGATGGAGGACCTGACCTGCTGGCAGAGCCCCATGGGATCAGCTTCCGGGGTTAGTGTCAGAAAGTCTCAACTCCCAGTTAATACGGAGTTAATTTAGGTCTGCGCTTACTGCCAAAAATATATTCACATTTAAATATATGCTTAGAATAAGGCCTTTCCAGTCATTCTACACATGTGCACCATTTCTCCTTAGTGTTAACTGATTTTTAAAATATTCACAGAGGCCAGGTCCAGCGCCAAGGCTCCTGGGAGGCTCTAGCAGAGGAGTGTGGCCCTGCACATCTAGGCTAGCAAGTTGGTGGGTCTTGTCTTTCTCTGGTTTCTTCAAGGCAAGAAAGATGAAACATTTGCTCTGGTTAGCTTGGAAGAGGTGGAGGATCCTGTTAAGGCTTGGGAGTTTCGCTTAATAAAATAATTAGCTTCAAAGTGAAATTATTGTCACTCCTTGGAAAGTGATAATATCAGAGGCTAATGTACAGTCTCTGCGTGTCTCATCTCATCTTATGTCTAGGTGATTAAGTACATTCGTTTACATGGCGTTTTCACAGTGCACCAAGTCTTCGTGACTGATTTTCTTTTGTTAACCTATAGTAGGGATAATAAGTATGTTAGCCCCATTTTCAGGTGTGAAATAAAAGGGTAAGATGGTTCATATTAACTTATTAGGCCACGTCATAAGCATTCTGACATTAGATCTCTCTTATTCTAAGTCATTGGTTAGTTGTTCTATGTTTACATCTACAAAATGGGACATAGACCACTTTTACTTCATTTTCTTTTCAGTTTCCTGTGGAGATAATTCACTAATTAGACTGGAGAATTGCAGTCTTAGACTGCCTCTCTGGCATTGACACTTTGATTACATGTGCACTTTTATTCATAGCACTGACCTCCAGCTGGTATGCTCTGATTGACCTGCATGCTTATGTGTAGCCTGTGTCTCTCACTAGAAAGCTTCATGAAAGGCGGGCTCTTGTGTGCCATGCTCACCATTGAATCTGTATCTCGTAGTGCCTAGCACAGAGTGGCACTGAGTGGAAAACTGCATAAAAAATGACTACAAAGTTTCATGCTGAATTAATGGAGCATGAGCCTGAAAGATAACCCAATCACACACATTGTTGCTGTCTTTATATAAGAAAAATAGTCTTAAAGAGTTTAAAACACTTGGATAAAGATGTGCCTCCACTGGAGTAGATCTTTGTGCCAGAGTCCTTTCTTCATTCTGTCAGTTGAGAACTTGTCTCCATACTGTGTTTTTCGTCTTGGGCTCGTCTAGTATAAAGAAACTATTTGCCTCTAGCTCCCTGAAGTCAAGAATGACTCCGGTTTGATCTCTAGTTCAATCAACATCTATCTGGTTTCTTAACCACTATAAGAATCTGTTATCTTCTCTGCCAAATGGGGGTGACACTGTCTAGCAAGATTGTGATGAAGATTTATTTGGATACTGCACACATGAAAAACTGAGCAGAGAGCATGGCATATAGTCAGTGTTCAATCAGTTCTAGATCTTACCGAAAAAGGACTGACTCCTACAAGCCTGAATTCCAGCATGGAAAAATGCCCCTGGAGGTAGCCTTGACCAATATACCCATCTAGTACAGGAGTCAATAGAGATTCAGGTAAGGAAGAGGTTCCTCTAAATTAACATAGAATTGATTTGCATTCAAAGTCAGGACAAATCATATTAAGTGGATTTATCAATTAAGATGTGATTGGACTTGTACACTTACAAATATGGAAAGACATTACAGTTCTACATGTTTATTAAAATCATTCAGCTAAATTGCCATGGTCATCTGGCAAGATATTGACCTTTCAGGGTCATCAGTCTTTGGGTATATTCACCAGGAAAGGATGATTTAGTATACCATGTTTAATTCCTCGACTCTCCAATATAGGATCTGCTCTTTTTGGAAAAGTGTTATGGCATCACTGTTCTGATCTTTCTGTTGACAAAAATAGAGAAAGATTTCCTTCACCTCTGAGAAATCAAAATCCCACAAAGTCAAAGACCATTTCACCGTTGGGGAAATAGAGTCAAGCAACCTGTTGAATTCCTTTCATCCTGTCTTTATGAAAGTCCAGTGTAAGAGCAAGATGTCATTAGACACCAGCATGCTGTCAAGGCACCTTGCTGGGACTGGAGGGTCATGTTTCTGAGGTCCAGATCAGGGAGGGACTCAGCAAAGTCTCCTGAATGTACTGTTCTCTGCTATGTGCATGCCCTGGGAGCTTGCAGGGATTGCTGGGAATGTTCCCACTTGGTCCCACGGCATCCCTGGCCCCTGAGTTCTGCTTTCAATCTCAGTTGCCTGGAGGCACCAAAGGAGGTAAGGTATGCTCGGCTTTGCTGCATTTAGTGACCTGTAGCATAGTGCATTCAGAGGCTAAAAGTCATTCTCATCAGGGTCCTTGAGAAATATTGCTAAAGATGGTTATCAAGGACCAGATTAAGAATTGCTAGGGAAGGGATCTCTGTAGGGTGAAGGGTATGGATTGCTGTTTGCTGCCCATCTGGCTGACATGTATGATGAGTGAATTTTTGCCAGGTCTGTCCTGTAGTCATTGGAGATGAAGGTGTCGCTACATCCCTGGAACATCCCAGGTCATACCTGAGACCCAGATGAGGCAAGGGGCCTCTGCTCTGCACCCTGCCTGGGGCTTCTGTTAGAATTCAAATAAAAGAGATTTTTCCAGACCTTCCTAAGAAGGCAGTTAGTTTTTGATGAAATGAGAAAGAAAAAGACCAGTTGTCCATTGTAATGAGTAAAGAGTAAAATATATTCATTCCACTTCCCCAACTACAGCTAATTAGGGTGGTTCATTAAAAAACAGACCTAATTTAATCCACTAATATAAGTATTTGATTAGTGTGGTTCTGACCACTTCTTCTCAGAATGCTTTTTGGTGTACTGTGGTGTGAGCCCTTTGGAGGGTCCAGATTGTAAGGGAAAAGTGGCTTCAGTCCTTCATAATTGCCCAAATTAAATAATGTGTATGTAAATGGAAATTTGACTATAAATCGTGCTATGCAATTCTATAAGGAATTGAGCCCCTATATCCAGCTACTTCTCAGCCAATCAGAATAAAGTGCTTCTCCTTTTATTTTATACGACTTAGAATAGTTTATTGCATTATTAAGTACTTGTTACATGAAGTACATTGTTGTTTAAGACTCATTGATTTAAGCAGAACTGTTCTTATAAAGTTTCGTAGGCTTTTACATAAAAAGGGAAGAGCACATATAAAATTATAAAAGCTTAATGTAATATAACAGCCTATAATATAATATTCTCCCATTTTCTAAGGAAGCCACCAAAATTTTTAATGAGTTTATTAGAACTATTGTTTGTGAATTCTGGGATGTCATGTCTAATTAGACTTAATGGATTTAAGCCTTTCTCTAATGAAATCTGTAGCTTAACTCACCCGGGTTATATTCCTTGTCCTCCTGTCCTTAAAATGACTTCACTTTATTTTTATTTTGGGTGGCATTAAAAAGAAATGAAAGACTATGATTCTGCCTCATTCTCAGATGGATATAGTGAAAAATGCAGTGCTTATGATGAAGTTAATGTGAATTACCATGTAATTACCACTGGCTGCACTATAATGATTATTTAGTTACCACTGAGCATTCTCTGCCAAATAACACGCATTATTTCATAGGAAGCATAGAATTAACTCAAGTCGTCCCGGAACTCACAGAGGGAGTATATTCCCAATCTCTTTCGTTAAGTGTAGGCGCTGCTAATGTGAACCTCTAAATAATCAAGCTTGGAGCAAACTGACAGCCGAGCAGGGTATGGGTTTACATGATTTGATTTGCTGATGTTTTAAACACTTAGCAGGAGACAGCTATAGAAGCCAATTAAGCCTCTCCAAGGTGCAAGAGTTATCTCCTTTGTGAGAAACAATTTAAGGGAATTGCATTGGCCCTTTAACTGGAGGGGAGAAGGAGCATTAGGAATGAAATTTCAGATGCAAAGTGCTGATCAATCGCGCCACCTTTTGTGTTGTTTCAGCTTTATGTTGTTTGGACCGCTGCTGTTTTAAGGGATTTTGCACTTTTATTTTGTGAGCACAAGGTTATGGTAAACTTTTCTCCCAGAAAATGTTCCTTCGGCTATTGATTATGATATGTCTTCAAACGAGGTATTGTGTCTAAAAGAGTAAAACAAAAACAAAAACAAAAAACATGGCAGTACATTCTGTCCTTTTCACATACTGCATCTTATTTAGTGTACCGGAATTCCCAGTTTAAAGTAATCACAAAATTTATGGAGAAACGGATAAAAAAGGTTGTAAAATATCGATTTGGGGAAAATAATAACACAACTCATCTATAATAAGAAGAAAAATGAAGCAATAATTCAGCGGGTATCGAGCGGCTGGCTGCTGGCAGTATTGATCCAGTCCTTTACGGTGTAAGATCGCACCTGAGATTGCTCTGGAAGAAAGAACAGTGCTCCTTCGCTCATTATTTCTTAGATACTATCGTCTTGTTACATGGGACCTGCAGAGCTGGGATGGCTGCAGCTGGGGGAGTAGGACCTGCAATAATAATACTAAATAAATAAATAGCTCAGCAATCACTAGTGCTGGAAAGTCACTGTGCCCGGGCTTCATAACACATCGGCTCTGATTGTCTGAGGTTCTTCATTGCCTGATAGGCGCTAATGACAATCTCAATACTGTGTCGTTCATTTAGGGAGCAGGCAGGTCTGCTTTTTCTATAATGGACCCTCCTGTTTGGAAGGAACACTCGTCCTGGTGGAGGAAGTGTGTATCTGTTGCATTTCTTCCTAAGTCACTAAAAAAAAAAAAAAAGCAGTCTGTTTGGACAGTGTTGGCATTGACTTGGACATGGCATTGTTTTATATTGTAGACAATTTTTGGACTAGACAGGGTAAGATTGTTTCTGAGCCAAACCTTTAATAGGGCCTGATATACTGAAATCCACATTTGTAAATCATAGATTTGCAAATATATCTATAATTTCTAAGCTGTTATGTGACAAATTAACTCAGCAATGCCTTGCCAGCAGGGTGACTCCTTTAGCAGTCTGCATTTCCCTGCTGAAGAATTCTAGGTTCTTTCCAGACTTGAAGAGGATCCTGTAAGTAGTTGAGGAAAGGCAAATGGTTTTCTTTTTCCAGAGGAGAAGGTTCAGTAACATTCAAATTCCTCTTTAAGGAAAAATTTTTCAGTAACTCTTCTGTTCCAGACATATGCTAGCCTTCCATACCCAGGAAGGTGAGGTGTTGTCCTCAAGACACTTATGTTCTAGTAAGAGAAGGTAGATAATACACAGTCAGTGAATTAAATGTAAGGAGGACAATTGGCAGATTCCAGATTTGAGACAGTGTTTGGGAAGAAATAAGGGGTGTCCAGGTGAGACATCCTAAGGACTGGAGATGCTTTAACCGACAATTAGTACAGTGGGGTTGGAATGGTATATAAAAGGAGCACTTTGAGCCTATGTGACATCACAGAGGCAAACATATTTTTGTCTTCTGCATCTGTGGATATTTCCCTGTGCTAAAGTCATGCTAGCATTTGCCCAGAGCTTCTCTTTCCCTCCCCAGCCCCCAGTCACTCTGCGATCATTATCTAGAAATATGAGCCATACTGGCTGACTATGTTCTCAGCAGATCAAGCTTCCTGAAATTTCAATAAGCATTGATCCATGTCATTGCACAAGATCCCTGAAATTGTTGTTTCTATATTATTTGTCTCCATTTCTGACTCTAAAAGAAAAAGCAAAGTTCCCTGGAACAAGAGACTGATGCCTGAAATCAACAAAGGTGGTTGGTGAGGGAAGGATGGAGAAGCAAAAAGATTAAAACATTGAACAGTCAAGACAAACTCCCCAAATAGCTTTCCATCACCTGCAAAACCTGCTCCTCCTTCTTTATTTACAAAGTAAGATTGAAAGCCATCACCAAGCCTTAAACAGTGAATATTGAAATTGCGAGATATATGATACATTTAGCAGAGACGTTGGTGAAGTGCACAGTCATTTTAACTTTGTCTTTTAATTTTCGAGATTTATCGACTGCGAGGCAGGAGAATATTTATAAGTCTTCTTAGGTATTCACAAAATATGAAGTTGCCAAACAGAGCAAAGAATGGAAAGAAATCATCATTACGGAGCCAGATGATTCAGGAAATGTGGTGATAAATATGGGAGTGACAACATATTATCTCAGCCCCTTCTCGCTCCACATTTTTGAGTCATGATTTTCATGTGTATCCCTGCAGGGAGTATGCTAAGTCAGTTTAGAACCAGAGAAATTTTAGTTTTATAAGAATAACCAGGCAGTGTTTGCACTGAACAAAACATTAAATGATGTCAATCTTGGCTCGAATAAATGTATCTTGTATAATGTGCTTCTACTCTTTAATTTCTTATAATAATAGGAAAGTGGCAAATAACAGGAAAGCAATTAATTGCCAAAATTATTACTTAGCTTCTGTTGTGCTTGAATTAATAAGAACATTAGCATTACTTTTCTAATAGCTTACACACACATATATTTGAAATCATTGATGCTGTTAAGTAGCAGGTGCTTTTGAATTGTTTTAAGACACGGCTTCTTCCTTTGTTGGTAAACAGATCATCAAAATGAACTGTAGCTTGATTTGCAGCGCTGTCCCAAGTTTAGTGAAATAAATGTCATATCAGCACTAATCCAGGATCATTCTCTGCTCCGTGCTTGTTTTAATTTGAGAAAGGTACATTATTGAAAGCAAACTGGTGGCTGTGACATCATGTGCAGTAGTTCTCTCTGCTCAGCACAAGGCTGTGCTCGAGCAGGCACCCGGTGAGGTCCTGGTGAACCGAACGTGCTGGATGATCTCTTGTTCTCAGCTCCTCCAAGGTCACATCATGGCTTTGGCCTCCATTTTCTTATCTGAACAATGGAGGAAATAAATACCTCCTCTTCACTAGTTTGCTGTAATGATTAAAACAGTATGAGTGAAACATTCAGCATGCTGCAAGTAGTGCTTGTCAAGAACTCAAGAAGCAGTAGTTCTTACTCTTTCTTTTTTAAGTTTATTCATTTATTTATTTTTATTTATTTATTTTTTTGATACCTCCCCCCCCTCCTCCCTCTGGTGTCCCTTCCATTCTCTCAAACCCCACTCTTTGTTGTTTACTAGTTGTGCTAAGTCCATTAGTCTCTTCCTATGGCAGTGTCCTTTCACTGGGTGAGGGACTGTGTTGTTGGAACCAGGTGAGCCTTGCTGGTAGGTTTTCAGTCTTAAGTTTGCCTTGGGTGGCCAGTCTATATTCATTTGTGATCTGTCCATGTTTTCTTGCCACAGGCCGTCTTCTCCAATCCCATCTCCATTACTTTGCTGCTTTTCCTTATGGCTCTGGTGTCAGATTTAGGGGGTCTTGCCCCCAGCCAGTGTTGGTCAAGTGTGAATGCAGGTTTCTGTGAATGGCTTTTGAAGATCATCTCCTCTGCCTCAGTTTGCAGTTTTGATGTGGGGCCGATTACCCCATCTTTGGTCTTCCATCTTCTCCCATAGTGTGGGGAGGGTGTGTTGCTCTCCTTGAAGGTATCTCCAAAAAAGTGCTGGGTCTTCTTGGCCCGGTGAGCGCATAAGTGCACATGGTGACATAGTGTCTCTACTGTTGTTTGTCTTGTTGTGCATACTTATTCATGACCTCAGGTAGTTCTCAATCTGTGAATTGAATGTCTGCCAGACTATGTCTATTTGATTCACTCTCTATTTGGTTCACTTGCTGTGCCATCCAGTGTAGATACTGATATATATTTGTTGATTGAATGAGTCCCCTGATTCTCATTAATTAAAAAAAATGGCTGTTGTTGCTAACACGTAGAAGACACTATTTGCCATGCACAGCCTTAAGTATGTGCCATATTTTTGGATAGCTAATCTCAAACAACAACAACAACAACAACAACAACAAAAACGAGTAATACTATTCTTTCCCCCATTTTGCCTAAAAAGAACTGAGTCACAGAAGGATTTCAAAGTTTACTCAAAGTCATGATGAGGTGGTAGAAGCAGAATTTGGGTCAGACTGGCCTCAGGGTCCTGAGCATTCTCAGTGTTTAGATTCAGAGTTTATATGAAAGGTTTCACTGTGCCCCATTCATTCCACATATAACTTCTTGATTGTGTGTGTCAGTTACTACTGAAGCCATATGTAACATGGATATACTAACTGCCTCTGTGGAGATGACAGTCTGAAATATCTGATTGCCTCCAATCTCTGTTTAGAATCACAGACCCTTAGAGATCTTGCATGTTGCAGCAGGAGGGAGGCTGGGCATGTGCACAAAGAGCATAGGAACAAGCCTGGAAGGGAGACTTTGGGGTAGCATGCAACGATTATCACAGGTCACCCAGCAGGCATTGCCTCTTCTCTGTAAAGGATACAGGACACACAGCTTCCAATGCCCTAGATCCTACTGAGGTTCTTCCTGCTTTCAAACCTTGGAGCAGATGCATGGTCTTGCCATCTGTACCATGACAGTCTCTGAGTTGGAGCTACAGTCTGTCCCCAAAGAGGAGGCCTCTGGCTCAGCCCATGAAGGAAGCAGGGTGTCTGGGAAGAGCCCATCTTATCTTTTCTGAACATCTGGTCAGAAGTCACATTTTTTTAGATAGAAAACCTCCATCTGTCATTTGTTGTATGTCTAGCATCTCAATTTCAAGGTCAAGGAATTAGTTGGTAAAGGATGCCCACATTCTCATTCTGGGGGCAGGATTTCAATGAGTACTAAAACTCTGTCACATCTTTGCATGTCACCCTTCTCTGCTTGGACTTTCTACATTACCTTGTTCACTCATGGTTCATTTTCTTATTTTACCAAATACTTATTGAGAAGTGAAAAAAAAAAAAAAAAAA
>PVHY01011143.1:0-49070 GCA_004024945.1 Uropsilus gracilis | reverse complement strand
ATAAAACTATAGACCAATTTCCCTAGTGAATACGGATGCAAAAATTTTAAACAAAATCCTAGCAAATAGAATCCAAGGATGCTTAAAAATCATTATTCACCATGACCAAGTGAGATTTATCCCAGGGGCACAAGGATGGCTCAACATCTGGAAAACAATTAACATAATCCACCACATCAACAAGAAGAAAAACAAAAACCACATAGTTATATCAATAGATGCAGAGAAAGGACTCAACAAAATTCAGCACCCATTTATGATAAAAACCCTTGAAAAATTAAGGATCAAAGGAACATACCTCAATGTAATAAAAGCCATCTATGACAAACCTGCAGCAAACATCATCTTAAATGGGGAAAAACTAAAACCATTCCAATTAAGGTCTGAAACCAGGCAAGAATGTCCACTCTCTCCACTAATTTTTAATATTGTACTGGAAGTTAGGGCAGTGCAATATTAAAGTAGCTAGGGCAATAAGGCAATAGAAAGACATAAAAGGGATATAAATAGGAAAAGAGGAACTGAAGATATCATTATATGCAGATGATATGATTCTTTATGTAGAGAATCCAAAAAAATCTACAGAAAAACTTCTTGAAGTGATAGAACAGTTCAGTAAGGTAGCCGGTTACAAAATCAACACACAGAAGTCAGTAGCCTTTCTATACGCAAAAAGCCAAGAAGAAGAAATCAAAACAGTCATCCCATTTACCATCGCACCCAAAACAATTAAATAACTGGGAATAAACCTAACAAAACACATGAAAGAACTATACAAATAAAACATTAAAACACTGCTAAAAGAGATAGAGAAAGACATAGGAAATGGAAAGACATCCCCTGCTCACGGGCTGGAAGAATTAACATCATCAAAATGACCATCCTTACCAAAGCAAGCCCAAAGCAACCAAAATGACCATGCTTCCCAAAGCAAATCTATAAAAATTTCAGTGACATTCATTAAAGAAATAGAAAAACAATTACGGAAGTTCATATGGAATAATAAAAGACCTCAAATATCGAATTTTTAAGTTTTGATGTGTAATTTTTTTCTTCTCTACCATTTACCCCGTTGACCCTTGTCCTTTCCCATTCCTCTTTAAACTAGAAACTTTAGTGCCAGTAGTTTATAACCATTTTGCTTTATCCATTTATTCTGATTTCTTCTTTTTCTCATATATGTGAAATCTTCCAGTGTTGGTTTCTATCTTTCTAAGTTATTTTACTAACACACCTCTCAAGTTCCTCCCATTTTCCTGTAACTGGCACTATTTTACTTTCTTAGAGCTGAATAGTACTGCATTGTGTGAACAGATCACAGCCCCTGCTTCAACACTCTAGCACCAAACAATGGGTTGCCTCCATGTCCTAGCTATTGTCAACAATGTTACAATAACTATTGTGCAGTCTGTACTTTGAATTGAGAGTTTCATATTCTTTGGATAGATGCCAAATAATAGAGGATTTTCACTAACAGTTTTGTTTAGTGTTTATTTTTTTTAATATGTCTTGGTTTCTATTATAATCAAAAGACACTTGACAGATATAACTATGCTTCAAAGACTGAAAATTTCACTTCAGAGCAAGGTCTTTTTTGTCAGAGTATCGTTTTAACTCCAGCTTATGTTTTAACTCCAGCTTAGCTCCTTGGCTTTGTTTTAAAATAAAACAGAAGAAATGAATGTATCACTCTAAACCTTCCAGTACCACATGACACTGATTACTCTTTGTAGGGAATCCTTAAATAAAATTATTTTCTTCATTCCATAAAGCTATACTTTCTGCAGTCTATAGTGAATTACCCGAGGCTCCCCATTTCTTCACAGAGTGCTTCATGGATAAGTTTGCCAGGTAAGACAGAGGTGTGGGATAATACACTGAGGCTCAAGAATCATGAGTTGTTTATAAGAAATTCAAGTGAACTGGTATCCTCTCTGTTCGTTTGTTAATCTGGCATCTCTCCTCATTGTGCTCATTCAACCACAAGAAGAGCTGTCACTTATTCTGATTTCATTTGAATTAAATGCTCAACATTTCTTAGACCCACTTTCAATATTATCACACTTGCAAGATTGTATCTGACTGGCTTTTATTTATCTTTATTGTGTTTTAATGAAGCCTGAACTGTGGCACAGCCAGGGAAATACAAAGAAAGTGTGAGGTGGTTAAAAGTGAGACATTTGACATTCAGAGAGTATTTACTTGGGAAAAAGAAAACTAGGGGTGAAGGATGGGAAGAAATTTCATCAGGAAACCAAAACAGAAGTCTTTAATGTAAGGAGTGGCAAGCACAATACCTATTTTTCCAGAATATGCAATTCAAATCATAAGAAAGAACAGAACACCATGTTAGACATCTTTGTAATTCTCACCAGAAAGCAAACAAGTGTTTTTAATAGGCTTTTCTGCTACAGGGTAGATTGCTGCTGACAGATACTGCTGGGGTTTAAGGAAGCAAACTGCCTGGAAAGAACATGCTAGGAGATATTTTTTAACTGCTGTTTCTGCTGGAAGATCATGGAAAATGGTTTTGGGGGGTCCATGAACCTGAGGGAAGAAGAAGGATGAAAATTTCTGGGCACAAAGTAGGTGAAAATGATGAATGCCAAAAGTCAAATGCCTGTAGTTCTAGAGAAAAATGGACACTAAGAAATTGCCACAACAGGATAGTTTGTGAATTTTAGGAGACAGCTTGACTCATATTCAACATACATTGTCTCTTGCTTTTAGTTGAAGTGCAGTTTTCCATGTTTGTCTCACAACTTGCTCTTAACGAGATGTGTTACAATTGTGTCAGTGGGATTTGGGGGTATCAAGGAAGAGAAACTAGCTTTGAGGTAAAACCATGTAATGTAGGTGAGACTTTGAGGAAAGGGGGAGATAGTTGGAGATCCTCAAAATAAAAAGAGAACAAAATGACTGTCAGGAAAAGAAAGGAAAGATTATGTTAAGAACACAATCACTCTTTTGGGAATCTACCTAAAGGAAACCTCAAAATTATACTAAGGTTCTGCTGTACTCGAATGTTTAATGCAGCACTATTTATAAATGCAAGGATATGGTAACAATCCAAATGTTCCAAAACAGACAAATGGATGAAAAAATATGTGGTATATATACACAATGGAATATTACTCATCAATTAAAATTACAAATTTGATGAATTTGAGATAACTTGAATGGGCCTAGAAGAAATCATCTTAGCAGAAACAAGTCAGAAAGAAAAAGACAGAAATAACATATGGGATATAGGAAAAGTCAGGAGGAAAATTCAAAACAAGCTAACAACCAAACTAAAATACACAACTGGAGAGGGGGAGAGGATGGGTGGAAGCTGTCAAGGAGGGGAGGTGGTAGGTGAACCCCATGAAATACAAAGATGTGAAATGTATGTAAATTAATTAATAAAAAAATAAAAATATGTTAACAGGTAAGAACAAAAGGGATTATGTTAAGAAAAATCACGGTGTCATAAAAAATAAAAGTCAAGAAAAATATATATAGATATGAATTCATATATATGTATGAATAAATAAATATATATATATATGAAAATGGTGAAAAAAGAAAGAAAAAATCAAGGTGCCATGGTAGTTTAGGGATTTGTAATGCAAAAATAAAAAGATGGCTATAGGAAGTTGTGTTTAATTGACTACAAATAAAGTAAACAGAGAGGTATAAAGCAAAACTGGAAGAAAACATTGCATTTATTTTATTACAAGCTTCAGATATGTCTATCAGATCATATAATTAAAAAAATTTAGTCTACAATAAAAATAGATATATAGAAAAATATAATGAACTTTCCCAACTCAAAACCTTTTTTTTTTTTGCAAAAACTTTATGTCTGAAATATTATTCCTATTTCTTTGTTCCACTAAGTAATTTAATAAATTATAAGTCTTCTAATCAAAAGACAAAATACCAAATATAGAAATGTTAAGACTATACTCTCATGGATCATTTCTATAACTCATTAGAAATGTTCATAAAAGGAAACCTATTTGTATGCTCATCATCTCAATTATTCAGTTTTCAATTTATAGATCTTCTCTAGATGTTTTCTAGTACAATTATAGTGTGTCAAATATTTTATCTTTTTCTGTATATTTTTAATTCTGTAATTTCAAAATTATTATAATTTTAATGACTAAAGTGTCATTTGTATATAAAATAAAATAGTATGATAATTCCCCAGTTCTAAAGATATTTACATGTTTTTGAAATTATAATTATGATGAAAATAGAATGATAGGTAAATCGATTTTTTGTACGTATTATTTTCCTTGACTAGAGTCAGTCACAGAAATAGAATTTCTACATTAATGATATGTTTTAAGGTGCATATGAATACATTCTTATGCTACTATAAAATCCTGGGTTTCTGAGTTTTGTTTCTGGAATTCTGCAGAGTTAGCGTTTTAAAATACATTTTAAAAATATTTTGGTTTTAACATTCTCACAAATAAATATAGACTTTATAATTTTCATCCATATTTGCTTCTTAGTTTGTTCAAATTTTGTGCATACATTATTGTGGAATAATCTTTCACTTCAGTCTGCCACAACCTTTATTTAGAATATATTAATTCTATATGTTTTAATTTAATCACATTTATTTTACTCCTTGTTTGTAATTTAAGTTTGGCAATGCATATTTTCAAAGCCTTCTCTATGCTGAAATGATTGCAGTATTGCATATATTTTTATTGTGAATAACTATCACAGATTTACAAAATGAAAATTAGCTGAGCACATGTTTATTTTATCAACTCATGTGTATAAGAAATTTATGTATCCTACAGTAGCTGGCTGAAGATTAATTGAGGGGATGTGGTAATTTATCTGTTACCACTTATTGTCAGTCAATATGTTTCAATAAATATCAAAAGTCTTTGGGGATAATCACTAAATTCAGAAATCTTACTGATTTTCTTTCCCTCCTTAGGAATTTTTTGATTTCTGCCTAGAGAGTTCAGGCCTTTGTTTGTAACTTTTGTTCTCTTGTGTTTTACTTGTGAGTGATTCCTACGCTTCTCTGGTATCACACAATCACTTATCCACTAAATAAATTATTTTATTACTCTCATATAGCATTGTGCCAGACGCCATGACAAAAACAGTGCATTTGAATGACACCATTCAGCCTTCACTGATTTTAATTCTGTCTTGGGAGGAGCTTTTCTAAATAGACGATGCAAATAAATGGTGAGAATGTTGGAGTTCCACATTTAGCAATAGCAGCAACAAATTTGTATGCATAAATATATGATTATTGTTTATAATCCACAAGACTATTCTAAAAAAAAATGCAGGTACCATTTTTTTTTACCTTAAACTACAATGTAATTTGTATTCATGATGGGAACATTTGACATTAGGTATTTAAAAGAAAATCAAAAAGGGAGCTCTGTCATAGAGGTTAACAATACCAAATTTCATCTCAAAGGCAAAGTCTGAGAATCAAAGCACATTTAGAAAACAAGAGCATTTCAAATGTCTTAGGTCTGGAGACCTTAATCACCTAAACTCACATCATTAAAGCCACTGAAAAGCAGTACTGATTACACAGTGTCTATCAGAGGCCCTGGCACATGGATTTTCCATTGACAGCTCAGCTTACTATGCTGTCATGAAGCTCTGTTAAAACTCATTTTACTATTCTAACTCTTTGGCAGCCAAGCACATTGAGAAGTCAAATGTTGAATCAATTATAGAAATTTGGTCAGTGAGAAATCAAAATTAAGTCTGTCCCCTTTAAGTGATCTTTGTGATAAGACTTTCTCCAGGTCTTTCTTTTCTTTTTGTGGAAATCAACTGTCTATTGCTAATTAGTTTATTTATTTATTATTATTATTAGCTTACCTTTTCATGTTAATTGACACTGATCATTCTGCTACTTATTCTCCCCAATCTAATAGCATTCATTAAGAAGAGTTATAAGAAATAATTATCATGCTTATGTATTCAATTCATTGATTTTACAAAGGATTCAGTGTGCAATACTGACAATAAAGTTTAGGCAACAGCCTTTAGAAAAGAGATAATTATGAATACATTGATAGTAGAACCTATGGGAGTTGCACCTTGTATGTGTTTAGACATCTGATATCCCAAAAATATGGAGCTGCAAAACTGTGGGAGAAGAGAATATCTTTGTTATCTACTTGTCTAAACTCTTAGTTGAGACTCGTAATAAGAGATATAGCAACAAGGGCAAAACATATGTGTTTAATACAGGTTTTATATAGCATAGCAATCTTCATAGGGCAATGTTCTAAAAAGTAGCTGAGTCTGAGTGTTAGATAAAAGTTAGTGAAGAGTAGAAATTTGTAGAAAGTTATATAGGAAAAAAGGTAAATGTTGTAAACCATAACAGTATCCAGACCTGCTCATTCAGATGCCCATTGGTGTTACTTCTGAGATATAAGGAAGGCGAGTCTTTCACAAGATTTCTATGACTTGCATCTTTGGAAATTCAGAAAATTCTTCCATCACTTGCCATTTCTGAAATCCTTTTATCTTCAATATTAATATGCCAAAGGGAAATATTTTATGGTGGTATATCTGGAACCTTGACAAATATCGTCTGGGCTTTGCAAACACACAAAAGTGCTTTATAGACTCCTCAGCTCTACATTCATGGAGATCCCATCTATCAACTAACTGAGGGAAATGTTTGTCACACCATAGATATATGTAGAAAATCAAATGTCATGCTGTGGAGTAACTTCTGATGTAATGATATTTCATTTCATAACAGGTAATTTTACTAGTAAATGAATGAATGCTTTAGGAATTCTTTTGCTACTCTATTAAGACTAAAGCACATAATTATATAGAGAATGAAATGATTTTTAAACACATGTACACATGTTTATGTGTGATTATGTTCAAGAAGACAAATCCTCTGTTTTATATACATCAGATTCTGAATGGATGTTTATGGTTTTCATTTGTTCTGTAATAAAAAAATGAGTCAATGGAAATGATGATGTTTCTGTTTCTGGCAGACTGAATAGCTGTCATTTTGCATCAGGTTGTAGTATTTCCTACACTTGAAACTAATTAAGATGGCTAGCGTGTTCTTAGACATCTACATGTGCACAAGTGGACATGATTATAAGCACTGTATTTTATAGATTGATATTTAATGCACGGAAATAGGAAAATCCAAGACCTATGTTTACCATCTCATAGCACATAGAAAATAAAGTGTATGTTGGTTTTTGGTCATATTATGTCTTTTCAATAGAACTTTCTCATTTTCACTTCTTTGCATAATGATTTCCTTTTCTGAAGCTATTGACCAGTAATTACAGGGTACTGTGACAGACACCAATCACTGTACCCCAGGATGTTTTATCCCTTATTCTTTAGGAATGGGATTGTAATCAGTGTGAGGTAGCATGCAACAAAAGGAGCTTTGAATGCTGTCATTATATGTGTTAAAATAAATGCAATATTGTGGGATGATGTACACATCTATATTACTTGATTTCTTTATTTTTTGATGTCCTTATGCTGCTATCTTTCTAATTTGTCTAATTTCTTTGAAACTTCAATCCTCATGACAACCTTCCTTATAAACAGGGAAGCTTGGGATTGATAGCAAGAACCTACTCATGTTTCGAGTGTGCAACTCTTCCTAGGCACACAGGACTTAAAGTGCTATCTGTTTTTGGTCTCTACAGTGCTGCATATAACTGGATTCCCCGTTGTTTAAGTTCAGCATTTTCTCTGATCCGTCCACCACACAAAGTTAGTATGCATTCCCCCATGTAGCCTGTTTTACTGCAGCAAATAAGTTTAACCACAGAACCATGTGACTCTAAGTCAGTTCGATGATAAACAACGTAGCTTTCACGTTATGATTTTAGAGTAGGTCAGCCCTCATCTTATACTTTCCATCCAGCTTTTTGTGACCATTTGAGTGGTAAAACTATTCCCCCAAAATACTATGAAGAGGCTTAAAAGAGAAAAATAAGTGTTTCTGACTGAATCAAAACGAAGTCTCCCCATGTTCCTCAGTTCTATCTATAGTGAATCCTGAATCCTGTGGTGACTTATTTAAATTCACAAATCTGTTTTAACTCCATGTTTTTATCAGTGGCAAAAATAAGCCCCCAAAACAGTACAAATGGTAATGTGCTAAAGTACTTCAGAGACAGACCTGAGAGTAGACTCCGGGTAAGTGAACTTTAATACCTTCACCCTCCGCCTATCCATGGTTAACTCTAGGGGAAATGCACATTCCTAGGTAAGTATCCAAATGCCTCTTTGATGTGTGGAATTAAGAAAAACTGTTAGTAGTTTTTTTATTTATGACACTTGAAATGCTCTGCTTTTTAATCTTACATTTAACTTGATAGGGGAAAGGTGATTCCCTTCAAACCTTTTGCTTGTGTTAGAAACCAGACATTTTCCGGATGATATGCATGGCAAATGAGACAGCATTTTTCAGGAAGGGTTAGTCCTAAATCACAATCAAAAGCATTTGTTTCTCTAGAATTTGGTGGTTTGCATACAACCTCCAAAGAAAGAAATGTTGGTGCAAAGTCTTTTAAGTCAGCCAAGTATTAAATAGCATTTATATAACATACTGGCAAATTTAAAACATTAATGTTTATAACTGAAAATAAAATCCGGTAATTCTCCGTGGATTAGAAAATATTAGAAACTGTATTCCAAAGAAGTTATGTAATTATGCTGATCACATTTTGTATTCTTATAATTTTATTGGCTTATAAATTATTCCATGGTTTCTGTCCAATAAAATTATTTAATTGGTAAAAGAAATTACAGTCTGGATAAAGATACAATTTAGCTCACTTTATGCATTTTGGCATATTATTCCTTTGTGAAATTTATAAATTACAATGAATGGGGTCATATAAGTGGCAATGGAAAATAAAATGCATCAATATACATGCATTTTTAATAGTATTCAGCACATTTCAAGAACACAAAGGCAATATGAAACAGAGGCTTTTTGTAAATATTGAAAAACAGCCTTTAAGGAGCCATATTTCTAAAGTAATGCTTTTATATTCTCCTCCATTCCATACAAAGACTTTTTCTTGCATTTGTTTTATAATTTGCATCTTAATGTTGGATTCCATATTTTTTAGCTATACCAAAAATATCTAAGACAATGTTATTTATTAAGAATAGTATCATTAAGATATTGTTATAGACAGGCAGATGATAGATGATGATAGACTACAAATATACACACAAGCACGCACAAATTATAACTGTACACATAAAATCTGTCTGCGAAAACACTATCTCTTCCGCCTCTTCTACTACTTCTAAGTTCTGAAATTTACTTTTCATTATCCTCACTGAATTGAGCAACCTATTTTTGAAGATATTTTTATACACATAAGGGTGTTAATTCTACCCCCCAAATTACGCATTTATGCAAATCAATTAAATTTGAAAAATGTAAAAAAAATGCAAAGCCAAATTTTTTGTTTATGTCTTAACCATGTGTTGCAACATTGTGTACAAATATAAATCATATTGCATTATTTTCAGCATCATGTTTCTTTGTTGTTGTTTTATTTTACTCTTTCTAATATGTTTTTACATGAATATAACACATTTTATCTTTCCATCAGTTAAATATTTTGGTTGCTTCCACCTCTTAGTATTGTGAATACTGCTGCCATGAACATTCATGTGTACATATATTTTCATTTCATTTTGGTATATATCTAAAAGGGCCATTGCTTGATCATATCTTTCTTTTCTTTTCAATCTTTGGCTTCATTCTTTATATTAATAAAGCATCATTGTCTTAAACTTTGTTAATATTTTGACAGTGTTAGGATTTCTCCCCTTAGATTTGGTCATCATAACTCTTTTCCCACCAAAGCACCCATATTCCTTCGCCATAGTCTGTTTTACCCCCTTCTTCCTAGTATCCCCTCCCATCTCCCTTTTTCCTCTTAAATTCACCAAATCAATGGTCCCTTTTCAAGAATTCATTTTATGGCTTGTCTTTGTTTGGTTCCACATGCAGGTGACACCATCTGGTATTTATTTCTTATTCCGGTTTATTTTATTTATCATAATCCCTTCCAGTTCCATCCTTGTTGACACAAATGAGATGACTTTATCTTTATTGATCATTGAGTAGTATTCCATTGTTTTATCCACTCATCAGTTTCTGGGCCTTTAAGATTGCTTCCATATCTTGGTTATTTCAATAGTGCTGCAGTAAACATAGGAATGCAGGTTCCCTTTCAAATTAATGTTTTTGTGTTCTATGGATAGAAATCTAGGAGGGAAATTCCTGGGTTATAAGGCACATCCATGTTAGCCTTACATACTTTCAAGCATTGTATGAGGATTCCAGTTTCTCCACATCTTTCATGAACACTTTCTATTAATTATCTGTCTTTTTTATTGTTGCCATCCCAGTGTGTAAGAAATGATATCTCACAGTACTTTTGATTTGCATCTTTCCGTGTGGCTTCTTTGGCATTTACATAATTTATTGAAGAACTGTATATTCAGAATTTTTGCCCACTTTAAAACTTTATTACTTGAGCTAAGAATTCTTTGCATTTTTAAAGTACAATTTTTTTTTAATTTTCTAAATTAATATGCATATGTGTATATATATACACACACACACACACACATTTTTTTCACATCTTTGTATTCCCTGGGGTTCACCCACCACCTGCCTTCCCTGGCCACTCCTCCCACCCATCCACCCTCAGTTGTGTACTTTATTTTGTTCGTTAGCTTGCCTTGACTCTTCCTTCTGGCCTTTTGTTTTCCCTCTATTCCATATATTAGTAAAACCATTTGTCTTTTTCTTTCTGACTTGTTTTTTGCTAATATGATTTCTTCTAAGTACACCCCTGCTATTTCAAATTCATTAAATTAGTCATTTTTAATTGATGAGTGATATTCCATTGTGTGTGTATATATATATATATATATATATATATATATATATATATAATATATATATATATCACATGTTTTTCATCCATTCATCTGTCTTAGGACATTTGGGTTGCTTCCATGTCTTAGCAATTATAAATAGTGCTGCAGTAAACATCCAAGTACAGGTGTCCCTTTGTATATGTATTGAGGTCTCTTTGGGGTAGATATCTAGAAGAGTGATTGCTGGGTCATATGGTAGTTCTAATTTTATTAATTTGAGGGTCCTTCACACTGTTTTCCATAGTGACTGGTCCAGTTTGCATTCTCACCATTTAATGCTGCCTACCAATATCTACCACAATGAATCATACTCCAGTAAACTGCAGTGAAATACCCTGTGGGCATATATGAGAATTTTTGCAAGTCATTTTGAGGCATTATGAATCCCTTTCCCCTTTTCATGAGTTTATGATATTGTATAATTGAATATTCATCTTTGTTTTGGTCTAGACAATATTTCCCATCTATTTGCTTTATATCTTGCAATTTTGAAATTTTAAGAAGCATTCATCACTGTTATTTGTTATTAGACATGGGTCCAGTGTTGTTGTTGTTTTCAGCATGTAATAGTCCATATTCTCAGCAATATTCATTAACAATATTTCTTCAACACTGTGAATCCATTTTTACCATATAAGTTTTCAGGTATATTTAAAAGCCTTAGTCTGAAATCTCTATTCCATTCACTTGCCCAATTTTTAAAAATCATGATTTTTTTCTGTGTTAGTCATTATCAATCTCATTTAAAGCATGTGAATATTTGATCCACCAACTCATCTATCAATATTTTAAAAATTAATTGTTATGTGCAGAAATGTATTACTACCTTTTACATATTCAAGTAATTTTATTAATTCCTTAAATATATTCAACTGACATCTTGATTGGATCACATTACATCTACATATTCATTTGGGGGGAATTGTCTCTGTCTTAATTGAGTTTCCCTTACTAGACAGGCATGTCTTTACCTTTCAGTAAGCGCCTTATTTCCCAAAACATTTCCCAAAATATAGAGATCTTCATCTCACAAATATTGTGTAGATAAGAAGTATAAATAGTAAATTTTTCTCTTCTTCAACTAATATTTCTAAATTAAAATTTTGAATCCAACTCCCCTGAAAGATTAGATTCTCCAGTGAATTAGTCTCATGCTTCATCTTACGTGTTAAATTTAATATCAATCCAACAATTAAATAAAATGAATTTCCAAACAAGTTTTAACAATAGTAGCAAAATTTTAAAGTGTCACTTTAAAATTAATATTCCAGTCTTAAATGCATATTGTTTGTTTGTCTCAATTCAAACCTTTGAAAGGAAATTTTGGTTCAGAAGATGTTAAGTCTACAGTAAAGACTTCAAATTGACCTTTGGATGACAATGTGGAAGCTGAAGTTTCCCTTGACTTCAGCAGTTTCAGTCAGGAGACATGATCAATGTGATAAAGGACCAAATAGAATAAGAAAATGGAAATGGTTGTCATAAACAACTTCTCTAATAGCTTTTACCCTCAAGAGGAAAATGGAGATGGAGAAGTAGGTGAGAAAACATGGAAACAACAGATAAATTTTATGTACTTGCTCAAGGATATTTTAGAGTGCCGGGAATGATATTTTAGCGAGAGTTATATTTAAGGCACAGTTGAAAAAGAAGATTCTTTTAATAGCCAATTCCTTTGGCTAGCAAGACTGAAATTTTACAAGTATCTTAAAAGTTAGAATAGTCTTTCTGTTGTGATGGTAGAAAAATCAACCTGTGCCAAAGCAGGTGAATCTTGGTTAGTTGAGTCAATGCTAGTAATTAAATGATGCTTTTTGTCTATAAACATTGTTGAAATTTTGTGACTATATAGAAAAAGATGATATAGAAAAAGAAAAAGGGGACAATGTAGTTGGGACAGCCTCTTGATTAAAAAATTTTAGTAGGCATGCTTGATCTTATTGAAGACCCACCTGAGATGTGCAGATACACTTTGAAAATAAAGTTCATGTGTTACATTATTATCTAAATATTTTCAGTTACTTGGGTGAAGTCACAAAATATATATGAATTTTCATTGAAGTTGGCATACTGGTTGACAAGCATCATAAAGTGAAAGGGATAATAAAGTTAAGTCTGCCTGCAATGCCTGATTCAAGGACTAGAGTACAGAATACAAATTAGTTGTATCACACATTGCAGTTTCAGGATTACACTGGAGTGTTAAATTTCCTACAAGATCCATGTTGAAGAATGCACTTTGTGTTAGCTCAGGAAATATATTATAAGAAGAAAAGTAGGCTCAGTGGCTACAATTATGGTTCATAATATGCATAAAGAGATGTATCTGAGAATTTGCACATTAACAAATTGTTGATAAAATTGTAAGTAAACAAAAAGAAATTTTGTGACTAATTCTAAGATTATGTGTTGGTTTATTTTTCTATTTCTCTCATAGGATGCATTTTTCACTGTGTGTCTTTCTAGACAGTTCAAAAAGTTGAGCATAATGAAGAAGGAGAGAATCATCTATCACCTGTGAATTCCATCTTGGGGTTCAATTATTAATTTTGTGTCATTATTACTTAGTGATGATTGCTCCTGAGTTTCAGTAGTTAAGAGCAGATATCAACAGAGGAATATTGTCTTATTCTATGGCAGAATACCAGAAACTAGGTGGCTGCAATAAAAATCACTTATTTCTTCCAACTCAGGAATCTGGGAAGTCTGAGGTCAAGATCAAGATGCTAACAGACTGGTATCTGCAAGACACAACAGTTTTTGTGATAGCTACCATCTTGCTGAAATTGCTCATGGAGGAAAAATAACTCCTCTCTTGTTTTACCTGACAAAGACAACAAATCTATTCATGACTTAATTATTGCTCGAAAACCAACCTTCCAAATTCTATCATATTGCAGGTTAGAGCTTTAACATGTGTATGTGGCGGATGTTGTCAGTCCAAAAAAGGAATTTTAACAGGAATGATACCTGGGGAAAAAGAAGGCCTTATAAATGTTATCTTGTTTTTAAATTTCTATTTCTTCTTAACACTGGAAATTCTGGGTGACAATTTAAGATTCACATTTAAAAAAATAATAATCAGCATATCTAAATTTGAAAACAGTATTTCTTTTGCTATATGAGACATACTTTGCCACTTTTGTTAACCTTACAATTTCACTGGGGAGGATGTCTAAGAGGTCTCTGAAATTTACTTGGAAAGTTTGTGGCATTATTTAATAATGCAAACGTGTATTTCTGCTGAAAAAGAAAGTGTCACAATCTCAAAAAAAAAAAATAGCAGCCATTATGGAATTTTAAAATAAGTTTATTCTCTACTAGTGGCATTTTTAATCAGTTCTTAATGTAATAGAAAGTGAAAAAAACAAATCTCCAGTACAGCACCAGTCAGAAATATCTCCTGGACATAGTGGCTTTAGTCATAACACAAGCCCAGGAGAAAATTTTTCTTCACAAGAGTTTGTTAACATAAAATTAGTGTAATTTTAAGAGTCTGTCTTTTTCCAAAATTAATCTGATTTGAATAGACATATCTGACTAAACCACTGCTGATGAAAAGATACATTGTGAGAATTGTATGTGTGTATGTGTTAGGTTGCATCATATGAAAATACAATTTATATAGGTGAAAAAACTATCAAAATATCAAGTAGTTCAAACTAATACATATATACATCTAACTGAAATCTATTTTGTTTGTTGTTATTTATAATTATACAATGATAAATATTTTGCTTATATAAAAATTGTGACATTTGACACACGTATAATAATTTGCAATTTAATCTTCCTAATCTTTGTAAGCATCTTCATATTCTTACCTCTCCCCCTGACAACTATCTTGAAAAGAAAAAGAAGTACTCAAATTGATTTAGTCAGAATGAAAAAAACTATACTTTTAGAGATAGATGTGAAGTTGGTAAAAATCCAGAATATTTTCCTGCAAGAAAACCTCTTGTTTTTAAGGCATTTTTTTGTGCTTTGAAAGCAATTGTGCCATTTTTTGTGAGATGACATTGATATCAGATATTCTCCAAATTTATAGAAAATCTGAACCTACCTAAATCAAACTTAAGTAAAAAGTGAACAGCTGATTTAACCATCTCCCTTTTCTTATATACTATTGCTTTGTGCCTGGTAGGTACTTGGCAATCATTCCAAGGGAACTGTACAATACATATAACCAATCTATGCTAACGCTGCTATGTCCCATAGTAGTCAACAGTCAAACTAGAAACATGAATATTTGTTTAGAGTTTACTTGCTGCAATCAGATGAAACTTACAGTGAATTAATTTATGAGTACATACTCAAACTCTTCATTCTTACTGCTGAAATACTAAATAGATATAAAAAATAAGCAATTAATACACATGCTTAGTTGCAGTACTTTTTCATAATCAGTTTGTATATGTCTTTATTATGATTTTGTTAAGTCTACACTATAAACAATACCATTTAAACTTGTTATAAACTGCTACTATATGTTACAAGAATCACAGATGTGGAGGATGTAGTTCTCTAAATTAGTTAAGTAAATGTCACAAATATCAGATAACATTTCTCTTTGATTTTTTTTTTACTATCAGCAATGTATAGCTCAGATATGCTCTTACTTATGAATTAACAATTCTAAATCAAAATTCCCAAAATGTCATATTTGTCTGCTTGCACTTCTAATTTTCTGCCTGTTTTACCTAAACACAACAAAACAGAGCCCCTGGGGCAGAGAGTATGAAGTCAAAAGTCTTCTTTCTAAATATAAAGTTATTTTCTGATCTGTTTTTTCTGGATAAATGAGTATGGTACTGAGTGATTGACAATGGAGTGTGCATCAAATAATAATTATTATTTATAAAATGGTTTCACTTTGGATGCAGAAAAAATAGTGAATAATTCTAAAGCATGAGAAGGAATAACAAAATGATGAAAATCTCTGGGTCCCTAACTGGACCCTCTGTAATCTTTTATCATCAACCAACCAAATGGAATTGTGACCTGAATGAGAAATGAAGTTTGTTCTTAAAAGTTAGAAGGAGTTTTGAAGAAATATCAATGTGTTGAAGATTTTTGTATCAGCCTACACTAACACAAAATTGGTGGATTTGATATGCTATGGTTTCACACTCCCACCCTATGATAATATCCCACCTTTGCATGATAGAGTTCAACTCACAAAATGTAGCAATTCAGAATTTCTCACTATGTTAACTCCTCAAGTAACAAAAGAGCTAAAGAACTTAAAGGAGACAGAAACAACATATTATTACCTTAAAATGTTCATTCAGGTGCCACTGAGATTTACTGCAAATGTAACTGATAAAATCCAATCTTTTTCATGGTGGAGAGAAGATGAATTCACAAATAGGGAAAAACAGAACAATGCATACCTGGTAGAATGCCAGAGATTATCTAGACCAGAACATGAGAGAGGAAAGAGGGCCACAGATGTGCAATAGAAAGAAATAAAGCAAGTGAACATACAATAAAATAAATTCAGTACAATACAATAAACTGATTGGCATTGATAGCCAAACTCAGGTTACTAGATATGAAGAGATTGGGAGGTGAGAACAAGGTGGCCATGGCTGTATAACTCCTTAACTTTAAAAATTCAAATTGAAATTTAATAAATAAAGAAAAATAAACAGGGGAAATGGCAAAGGAAAGAAAATAGATGCGATTGAAATAAATCTTCACTCATGTCAGTATTGAAACATACAGTGAGATATGTACATTACTCTCTGGAGGAGGCAATTATTTATTAATGATATCAAAGACATTCATGGATCCAGTGTATGAAGAAAACATTTCACATCTCTCTTGAAGAAACTGAATTCGAGTTTTATGACGATTTTCATTGCTGTGACCATTATTTGGGAGTTCATGATTAGAGTCCTCAAATTTTGCTTGGTGGTCTGTGATGTGCTTGAACACCTTATACTTTGCTGATATTTGGTTTCATTCTGTGTTATCTCTCTATTTTATGATACTTTTCACTTTTTTTTGTGTAGGTAGAGTTACCTTGAGCTATACAAAACAGAACCCCATCTTATTTTAGAATTCACTATAACCATACTCACAAAACTTAATTAATTTGTGACCTGGGAGATACTGCAGATGGTATGCTTTTGAGGTATTTACCTATTCTAAAGCTTCTTCATTCTAAGGTGGAAAATAAAAATTTAATAAACCCTCTTTTATTGGGTGGTTGATAGGCAAGAAAATTTTCAGTGGCATTCTATGTTTCTAGGAGGCAAGAAAACTCAATAACATGTTTGAGGTTATCACTTTCTCCCTAAGCTTCAGGCACTTCTGTTCTCCCTCTGCCATGCCATGCTTATTTATTTCTCATACCTCCTGTTTATCTGAATTTTCCTCCACATCTCAGTAACATCTCCTCTGTGTTATGCTTTTTTTTTTTTTAATACTAGGTCTTACTATTTTTGCCCGTGGAACCGCAGGCTCATGTTGCCCGGGGTACCATGGACTCAAGCAATCCCCAGCCTCAGCTTCCCAGGTGGCTATGATTATAGGAAAGTTCAGCTATTTTTTGGAACTAGGTCTTGCTATGCTGCCCCAAGCAAGACTCTAACCGCAATCCCTGGTCCCAGTCACGACTTCCTAGACTGCCACTTACAGGCATGTGCCGCCATGCCTGGCCAGTGTTATGCTTCTTAATGTTCATCCCATTTTATTTTTCTAAAAGCAATCATCCTATCTGTATAAACACTCATAAATGTGTTATAGAGAAGTCAGTATGTACATAATCATGGCTTATGCATGTTTATTGTGATATATACATATTATATATACATAGTAGTGTATATTATCACAATATAAACTTGTAATATATGTTGTAATTTGTTGACAATACATCTATTTCAGAGGGTTGAAATTTGTTTGCTCTCATATATTAGCCGTTTGGTGAAAAATGTACTGAATTTGCTATGTGTCAGTCCCCACATCTGAAAAAGAGGAAACAATTTCACTTTTCCTTTTATATTTTATATAAATTTCATAGACTGATTGATAAGAGTCCTAAGCAATATTAAGGTTCTATTGAAAGAGGTTACAGTTGTAATCAACTGAAAAAGTGTACTTGCCATAGCAGGCACCAAATAAATTGCAACTGTTTTTGTATTGAAATAATGTTTGGTGTTTAGCTATTTTAATACCTGAAAGATTATATGTGCTTAAAAATATCTGTTGATTGGAGATAGATCAGCCCCTTGACTATGTATAATGTTAATGAAAAAAATAAACTACATCTCAGATATTTATTATTACAGTATAATGACTTGTCTCTCTGATATTTAGTTTACTTCACATAGAATAAGGAACATAAGCAGTTTGTGGGTATCATTATCTTTCTACATGGTGCGCCATATTGGTTTTATTTTATAAGAAAATAATATTTATCCACCCTGTTTATCAAAATCCTGTAATACCCTCTTATCATTGTGAGTAATAAACTATACACAGCTCACTCATTTTCCTTCTTAAAAGAGTCTGCCAGTTATAATTTCTAGTCTCTCACCTTGTAGCTCACACTGGCATACAGCTCTATGAGTCTCCGGGGCAAATGGCATTGTTGAATTCATTAATGCCCTTCCCCAACACCTTTGTTCATCCTCCAACTGAACTGTGAGCAAATGACCTGGGACTGAAAGACCTTCCACAGAACCCTTCTGCTTTTCCTCAGGCTGGCACATATCACAAAGCTTCATGGCGGCCCTAAGAGACTGTTTATTGAACACTATGAGGAGGACATTTTCATTGTAACCTGATAAGGAGACTAATGTGGTAGATATGCCTTGGCCTGAATTGTTCCCAAGTTATTTATGCTGCTAGGAAAATAATTACATAATTTTCTTAGAAAGAAGGAAAAGACTCATATATTATTTTGTCCTTTCCTAGTGAGTTTGTAAATTGGGATGAAAATCCACATAACGTGTCACCATGTCAGCTAACATAACTAAGGGCACGTCTGTCATGCACACTGGACTATTTAAATCACTTAAACATTGTTTGGCAAAGGATTACATTGACTTGACAAATTGGGGTTCCTTATTAGTTTCAGTGTTGTTTTTGGCTCCAGTCTCCTTAACTGTCCCCTTTACCCTAGTTTCAAGCAGCATAATAGCTGTCCTAGATGCATTGAGTTGGTTGTATGTGCTGGAAATAGCGGGTGGGGTAAGTAAGCAAATTGTTATATTTAGAAAGGTTTAAAGTGTGCTGTACACACTATCTTTGAATAGTGTAGAGCATGCTTGATCTGAACTACTTTTAATTTCCTGGAATTTTTGAAATATGGGACCAACATACACATTGAAAGAGAGTTGCCAATACTAAAGTCCTGCCTGTTATAAGAGTTGAACACTCCTGTGTGTGTCCTTCTGCATCTTCAGCTACCCTCTGCTTCTGAGAACACTCAACCCTGGGTGACTTCTGGTGGGATAAACCATACCCCCATCAAAAAAGTCAGGCACCGTAATCAACCACAACTAGTCGTATTCTAGCTTATAGGAGGGAGAGAATTTAAGCATAGAGGAGGCCTTTAAAAGTCATCATGCCCATCAGATATTTTTTTTATTTTGCAGATGCGGACACATAGACTTAATTGCTTTAACTTACACAAAGTCAGACAGCTATCTACATTGTATGCATGAGGCATCTGTAAAGTGTCATTTAATTCCACTTGAAATAAGTTTCTGGCACTGAAATTCAGATTTTGCAACAATCATCATTACAACCTATTTTCTTCTATGAAAAGGAGCTTACAAAGATTGGACTCCAAACTATTCCTTAGACCTAGTATAACACAGTTTTTTTTTTATTATTGTTTTTCCTCAATATTTCTTACTTATTCTGCTAAAATCAATCAGTTTAGTACATACCACAGTGCTGCTAATTGTCCTCTAGCCACAAGAAAATATAGATGCCCTGGGATAGTCAAAGTCTCAAAGAAAAATATAAATTTTAAAAATGATAGCACAAAAGTGAAAAAGTAAATATATTAGATATCCTTAGCTTTTTAGAGAGATATGACTATATACTGGAAAGACTACTGACCGAAATGTAGTTAAATGGAAAGAAAACTAGAGGAATTCATGGAAAGAGCATGTAATGATAGTCTGAAGGGATAAAAATATGCCACTAACTTTCTAAATAGCTGACAGAAGAGGAAAAAGCTGTGAAAGGTTTATTTTAAATGCACAAGTCAGAGTACATGGACGGTGGATAGAAGAGTGTGAGAACTATAGATGGCTGTCCTGATATTTTAGATGAGGCAATTTAGAAGAAATTATGAAACTATAAGAAGAACCTTAAATGTAATGTTTTATTTCAGAGACTTAAATGTAATGTTTTATTTCAAATAATTATCTTAAATTAAAAAAAAAAATGTAAAAAGTAGAGGCAGTTCTACCAACTATTTAACTATGCTTGGAATAGTTGAAGTATGAAAGAGTTTAGAATAAAAGACAGAGATGCATGCTTCTGGATTATGAGTTGTGGATTCAGGCAATAGTTTAGATGTTATGTATATAGAAAAGATATCATTTTCCAAGAGAAACAATGGAAAGAAGAGTGTATGGCTAATGGCAGCCAGGTGGTCGTCTTGGTGCCTTTGAGGGGAGGCAGTTAGGAGAACTATGGAGGAAAAGTTATGTACGACAAGATTATGTCTCTTTGTCACATCTAAAGAAAAGTACTTTTAAGAGGCAGGATTCTTGTAAGGAACTGGGCACACCTCTACCCACAAAAACAATCGTGCAAATGGTAGATTTTCTAAAGCCATCACTGGCCAAGTTGCCCAAATTTTAAAGTCAACTTGACCAAATTGTCCAGATGGAGAAAGAGTCATTAAAGCAAATCTAAATTTGGGGGATAACAGTGAAGTAATCTGCTTTCTACTTGGCTTTGCTATTCTCTAGCCTGTTTAGAGAAATTCTACCTGGAACATGTAGTGCAGGGCAGGGAGGGAGGATGCCTTGTTCTCCCAGCTGGTGAGAGATTGTAACTTTACCTCAGGGACAGACTGTTGTTCCCCATCCTTCTGCTTTACCCATCTCCCCGGCTTAAATCCTTTTACATGTGGAATCTATTTTCAGTCAAACAGACCTGATGCTGCCTAACAGCTGTTGTGACTTTGAGGTGAAAATTAAGCAGTCTGAATCAGTCACTAGGTAACTATGCAAAAGAGATCATCTGTTGAACATAAAATGGACCCTCATTAAAGAAAAAAAAAAAAAAAACTTTCACCCACTAACCTGAGAAGTGTTCAAAGAGTTAACCACAAGTGATCTAATCCCAGGCCTTTTCCCTGCCTGCTCTGAATCTCCCCATGACCTGACCCTGGTGGAAGGCACCTTGAAATTGCACTGAGGTGCATCTGGATCATGAAACTTATTCCCAAATAAACACCTCTTGATTATTGTTGGATAATCAACAATAATCCTCATTGTCAATTGCTGTGGAACCAAGCCTTGTCCAAAATTGCAATGCATGAGCAGGATCTGGCAACTCATCTCAGCTACCAACATCTTGTCAGCCAATATGTTCCAGTTGAAGTCAAATTCTCCAGAGATGGTCCCTAAATTCAAAAATCTTATTGATTCATTTCCTTTATTGGTTCCTTATTAATTTTAGCAGTTACACAGATACACCAAGCATGTTAGGACCAGGACCAGGGCTGGGGGTGAGGAGACAGGTCTAGGGGTACCAGAAGGCAAGTAAACCCTCTAGCCCCCCCCCCGAAATCTTCCTGTGGGTTCTCCCTCTCTTTACAGCATTCTCTCTTGCACTTTCATGCTCTTGCATACACTCCTGTGTTCGCTCTGCTGCCTTTTATCCCTTTTCCCTAGGCCCAGGTGTACACACTTACATATGCACACACTCCCTGGGCTCCATAATCATGGGAAAGACACACTAACATAAGTGCAGATTAAACAGGGTCATGGTGGAAGAAGCCTGACTCATTGACCTTACAATTATTTTACAATTGATTATTTTTGATTGTTTTTTCCTTTGAAAATCACCTCCACTGGAAAAGTGGAAACCAAATATTAGAGGTAGTGGGTCAGGGTACTGAGTTACTCCCTGATCACCCATATGCTAACAGTTCCTGAAATGAAGCTTCCATTTGAAAGAGACAGATAGACCTTCCTCTCATGTCCCTCCTGCCATAAGGGTGTCACTCAGGAAGAACAGATTCAGGTTTGGTCCCCAGCTCCCTCTAGGAGCCCAAGGATTCAGCTTTGGGATGAAGACTGTCCTTAGGATAAAGAGCTCCAGAACTTCGTTTAAGGGCACTAATTTTATTTAGAACTAAGAACAGTGTAGAAAGACACCTATGCCTGTGGGCATTGTTGACACGAAGATGTGGCAGAAGAGCTATTAAGACTGAAAATGGTCTTTGGTGGCAAGCATGGTATGACGTTGTACACCTGAAATTGATGATACTGTGGATCAGTGTTTCCACATGACAAATGTGAAAAAGAGAAGACTGGTAGCTCCCTAATACCGGTAAGACACAGAGTAGTTGGAGATGTAGTCAAGAGAACCGTAAAATGGGGCCACTGTGAGGAATCTTACTAGGATCCCATGAATACTGAAGCCCAGCAATACTGTGCTTCTGCTGGGCTGAACTCACTTATTAGGAGCAATCATAGTGGATACTGGGCAGAATTTAGATCCCTGTAGACACTACAGAAGCTTTATTTACAGAAGTCAGTATGTGTAACCTTTAAACAAATGCTGGCTGAATAAGGTACCTTTCTAACTTAAAGGTAACTACTTGGAAACCAGTTTCAAACATAGAACTACATGTATTCCTGACATTCTAGAAAGTTTTGCCTACACAGTCCTGCAGCTTCTTGGGAGAGATCAGAGTGAATATCCCACCTAAACCTCACTAGTTAAATGTGAAAGATAAATGAGTATAGAAACTCACTGAAACTAGAGCAGAAACAATACATATACCCATAGGAAAATAGCTATACCTGTATCAATCTCTATTGACTAAGGGCACTCAAAGATATTGCTACCACAACCAATGCTGATAACAGGTAAATCATAGCCAAGTAAAATAAAATGTGAAAGCAAGGAGAAATAGTCTGAATAGGGAATTGACAATGATATATTTAAGGACTAGTATTTCATATAAATAGTTCAGCAAAACTAAGTAAATAAACATATGATGAAATGAATAGTAACAAGCAATGGGAGGTGGGAGATCAGACTCCATTTTTTAACATTTTTATCATTAAGGGGCACCCTCAGCAGAAATGGAAATATTCAAAATGATAATTTTTCATCAAGAATAATGGCATCCAAGGAAATAAAGAAAAACTTGAAAATAATGCACAAACTATATGATTCACACTACTTTCAAATTGTAATACAAACCTATGGAATTAATTACATGGTATTGACAAAGGATAGACATATATGAATAGAACAAAGTTTTGAGTACAAAACTGAATTCTTATATTTACAAACAACTGAGTTGACCATATTGTGATGGGTTGACTGTATATCAGCATATAAATGGATAAATATGGATTGTTGCCACATACAAAAATAAATTTAATAAAAATAAATTTAATAATTTAAATAAAATTAATTCAAATGAACTAGAAACCCAAAAGCTGTTACTAAAATTATGAAATTTTAGAGAAAATGTTTCTTAAGAATGATCTTCATGATTTTGGGTTAAGCAATGGTTTCTGAAGTGAGGTCCAAAAGTACAATTAACAATTGATATAATAAATAAACTGAATTTGATCAAAATATTAAAGTTTAGTTCTACCAACAAGAACATTAGGGGAATAAACAATTCTCCCAAAAAACAGAAGATATTTATATACCAGATATCTATTAAAGATTTTTTATCCAGAGTAAAGTAGCCTCAAATCAGTAATCAAAAAAAAAATAATCTCATTTTTAATATAAATAAAATATTTCTATATATATTTATCTAGAATATATATTTATTTATATTTATCTAGAAAATATTTGAATATATATTTATCTAGAAAATTTAAACATATATTAACATATTTTTATATAGATATCAATCTATATAGGTATCTATAAGTATATATAGATAGATATATATAGGCACATGAAAACATTCAGCATCATTAGTTATTAGGGAAATGTAAATAAAAACTGTGAATGAGACACTGTTTCACACTCATCAGAACTATTATAATTAAAAAGATATTATGAACTTTTGGTTGAGGAGTGAAGAAATTATAACTCTCACATATTGTTGGCTGAAATGTTGAACTATGCAGCTGCTTTGGAAAACAGTTTGATAGTTTCTCAAAATTTTACACATATATTTATTACATGACCCAATAATTCTACTTTAGGAGAAAGGAAAATATATGTTCACACAAAACCTTGTATATCAATATTCATAGTGGCATTATTCAAAAGAACCAAAAGTGTAAACAATCCAAATGACCATGAATTGATTGAATGCTTAATTAAATGTGATTTATCAACAGTATGGAATATCATCTTGCAATAAAAATGAATGACTTATTGTTACAACATAAATGAACCTAAAAACATTGGGGTAAGTGAAAAAAAAAGAAAAACACAGAAGTCCACATACTATCTGCAATTCCATTTATATGAAATGTCAGAATTATATCTCAATAATAATGTTAAATCATGGAATCACAGCTCTTGAATTATAGCCAATTTAGTAACTATGAGTATGAGAATAAATGGTTTAAGCAACTAACTTTTCCTTGGTTTGTTAGGATATTATTTTAATGATTACTGTTGTTTTCTGAGAACAAATTTCCCAGGTCAAATTCATATTTTCATAAGAGGATACTGTCCAAGTCTAGATTTCAACAGACATGTCCTTGTGTTTTAGATCCATTGGTCAAAATAAGTCTCTCAACAAAGACTCCTATTCACATGGGAAATACACTCTGTCACTGTAAAAGATTTTCAAAGAAATTTGGCAGAGGTCACAAATATTGGTAGCATTGGTGTTATGAACAATCACTCAATTTACCAGCATGGAAGATTACAGAACATTTACTACTTAAATAATGTTTATCTAAGTTCATCCAATTTGAAGTTTGCAGTGTTTCATTATTTCTGGTGAGGACCATTTCCACTTGAAATATCTCTTTCATTTGCATGGTATTATAGCTATCATAACACTATATGAGATCATATTTTCTAGAAATTTATGAAGGAAAGAGCTGAAGAAATGAAAAAGTCATATTACAAGGCTGTGATCTTATTGGTCATATATTCATTCTGATTTCTGTTTATTAGAAATAAGGAGATCTTCTTCCCACAAGGCATTAACTTCCAGCAAAGCATGGACTTTGTTCTAAGCTCAGTTCAAGTTTTCTTTTCATTTCCTTCTTCTATTTCTTTTGATTTCTAGTAAAGACCATTTTGGATGGCTCTTTGCTGGCGAATGCAATCTTGTGTGTTTGCACAACACCCAAGTGTGTGTCTTTATGCTGTGTAATGGCTGTGAGAATGCTGTGTATTATATAGGCATTGCTTTTTTTGTTGTTGTTGACAGCATGAAGACCTTTCTGTCTGCCTTTAGAACTTAAAATGACACCAAAATCCTCAACTTACACTTTTCAAGTTCACAACAAATAGGGGCTCCAATATGATATTAGAACTTTAGAGAAACAGATGGGTGAACAAAGCATGAATTTGTTGTGTCCTTAGTTTTACAAACCACCAGGCTGACATGTAGTTCCATGAGATCATGGTTATGTTTGAATATATTATCCCAGAAGGTATAAATTGAGAAATTTCTTTCTAGCTCAACCCTGCACACTAGGAAAGTGGTTTTTATGATATTTAGCCCTTAGCATTAGGTGGTTTCTGGAATTTTCATGGTTAGTGAATTTTAAAGAATAGATATTGTGTACAAACATATACACACATATTCATACATGAAATCCATAGCCTTGTATAAAATCTACACATATACATATGTATACTTGCATGTGTATACATACATATGTATATACATATGCATATTTATACACATATTACATTATCTATTGTATTATATGGATACGTATATTTATGTATTATATTTATATACATATGTATATCTACATATATATGTACATACATATATGCATATGTATGTACATATGTATATTTATACCTACGCACACTTGGATTTAATGAGACTTTTAAAATTATTTATGGAATCTCTATAAAATATTTATCTACATGTATTGTCGCTATACATTTCTTTACATCTTTCATCTTACTCAGGTAAGGAAGTCATACTTTTTCTATGATAAACAATAGCTTTATAGAAGTAGAAAGAATGGGCAGCACACTGTGCACACACAGATCCTCTATCTGCTTCCTGAACTCTAGTTTTCTTTTACTCAGCACAGATCAGTGCTGACATAGTAAATTTATATTGTTGTTGTTATTTTTATTATTAATAATATGCCTGGAGACAAACCTTAGACTTGTCCCACATCAGCACCCTCAGGGCGATCCTTCAGAATCTAAGGTGTGTACAACTACAACACACCTTTGAATATCCCACTGGATACTCCAGGCAAGACTGTAAACTCCTAGTACACGGTCCCTTCTACTAAGACTATGCTTTATTTATGGACTTCTTCCTTGGCATACATAATATTCAATTAAATGTAGCCAAATTATTTATTTTCTATTCTGAATAATTTCAAACAACAAAATGGTGAAAGAGCAATATAAACATTCCCTTTCTCAGATGTCCCAATTGTTGATAATTCAGTATGCCTAATCCATCAATCCATTTCTCTCTCAGTCTCAATATCTCTGACAGACTTGCACACCTTTATGCACACACTTATACATGTATGTTAATGTTAATTATCATATGAAGAATGTATATTATATATTATAAAGACAATATGAATGTGTAAGCATGCATAATTATATATCCATATAGCAATATTCTATAGAAATAGAATATAAAAACTGTATACATAGATTCTCAAAACTATTAAAACTCAAAACTATTAACAAAGTTAATTCAGCTGCCTATAAAAGAAAAATAAATCATAAGTGAGATTTGTCTAAGTATGTGTTTTAACATGCAAACATTAGTTAAGGCAATACATCCTACTATTTGTATAAAAGGTAAAAGCATGTAACTATCTCAAGCAGGTACCATAGAAGACTGTATAGCAAAATCCACCCATTTTTTATAACTTTTATCAAAACAGGGATACATAAGAACTTCCTTAAACCAATAAATTATATTTATTTTATGCATATATAAGTTCATATCTAATGGTTAAAAACTAAATTTCCTTTCCCATTGTAATATCAAAAAAGATGCTTATCTATTCTTATTAATACCATTCAATTAAGCATATGATGCATTTAAGAATATAGTTATCACAGTCTGAAGGAGAAAAATCAGAAGGATCCAAATTAAAGAGAAAAATCAGAAGGATCCAAGTTTCATTATCAGGTGATATGACCCTGTACGTGGAAACTCCAAATCCACAGACAAGTAGCTATTAAAGAAGGTCATAGGAAAATAAGCCACAATACATTGTGCTGACATTTAAGTTAAATCTTAATTAAAAGGTAAAAAGAACAAAAATGGGGGAAAAACATATTAAAGTCACTGAAGAAGAAAAAATGTCTCCAACATTTAATAAAAAGATTTTTTGCCCCTTAAAATATAATCCCAATACTACCTGAACTGGAGAAAAGTTCTTTTTTTTTGTTTGTTCACTTTTCCAGAAAGTCTTGAAGAACTGTTCAAAATCTGCTTTCTCTAGAAGTTAAAAAAGGTGGGACATTCCTGTGCCTCATTTTTAATTACTATCATTATAAAAATACCACAGGCTCCAATGGTAATCAGATTGAATGTCAAGGTAAATAATATAATGCGGGTGTAAATCACACAAAGAAGGAGTCCTGAGGCTGCGATGCCCCAATATCTGTCACATCCACGAGCAAACTGAAGACTGGATTCGTTGCTCACAACACCTCAGGGTTAAGGGTTTTCCTAAATAACGTCCCCCTTTCACTCCCCGCTGCTCCCAAGTTCTAGCCAGTCTTAATTTCCTCGCATTGTTTCTCTCTGTGGTATATAAATCTTGCCTGATGTTCCTGTGCATGGAGTCATCTTCAGCACCTCAGGTTCAGCATCTCAGGTTTTCAATTGCCTTAACTGGATTGATAATTTATTTAATAAACGCTTCAAAATTTTAACATACACCATTTATCTTTTTAACATCTTATTAGAGTACATGTTCTAACTACTTGTAAAATAAAACCTTTCACTCTTCCCCCCTCCCCCCCCCATTGGCGGTGCTATATCTGTTATTTTCTTTGGATTTTTAGCGAATTCATCCCATTTCATAAATCAATAACCCTGAGACTGACAAGAAGAAGAAAAGTGGGCAGTAGAAGAGTTAACAGTTTTTCAAAGTGTCCATTCTGATAGAATAGAAAGGGTAAATTCTGTTTGTCTCTTCCATTCTCTTTACTAATCAACACGCTTCACTCTAATGTCATTTGCACACTTTGATCAGTTCCAGGCATCAGCGAGAGAAGGTGCTACAGGCTGAACTCAGTGTGCCTGGTAGAGCACGAGAAAGGACTGTCACAAAGACACGCCATCTTGTCTACTTGAGAATCCCATCACAAATTTGAGGGAGTCGTCCGTGTTTCTGGCAAGTTGTCTATAAATTGGGGTTCTCACAACTTTCCATTTGAGCTTAATCGACTAGAGCATCTCACAAAATTTAGGGAAACAATTTACTTATTAGATGACCAGCTATTACAAAACATTAAATGATATGAAAAAACAGAAGCTACAGAAAGGGCAAGATTCAGAGAGGTAGATTCTTGTGTGATTAGATTGAACTGTTTTGCTTTTATATATATATATATATTAACCGAATGTGACCAGAGACACCTTGTAATCTTCCTCCAAACTGTTCAAAGGGCAGAGAAAATAATTCAAGAGAATAGGTTTTAAAAGTCGAGTTTGAGTTAAATAAATAGGTATGGTTGTTTTATAGTCAGCTAATAAACAGTATGGGTATGGTTAAAGCGTTAAAAATGGATACATAAAGGAATGAAATGAGCCCTATTCAAACCATTATAATGAAAGCAGAACTCAGTCAATTTTTTATCAACTTCTCATTCATTGATTTTTCTATAATTTTGTCATCCTGAAAATTCAGGAACATCACCATGTTTTACTTAGTATGATATGATTAGGTCATATTCTTCCTGTTATTTTAAATAGTGGATTGCAACACTGAATGAATGTATTCTATCTTGGTAAATCATACTTTGCTAAGGTATAATTTAAATTATTTCATATCTTTCCAGAGTAAAGGATATATATTAGACATATTTTAGTTAGATTAAAAAAAACATTTGTATATTGGGTTGCTTATTTAGATCTATTCTCAGTTTTTCAAGTTTTTAATACAAATATGCATACTTCTTGATTACTCTTCAAAAGGATTTCATCAACTTACCAATAATCAGTGTGTACATGTCCATATTGCTGCCTTCTTGATAATGCTGAATTCATGGAGAAAGGCTAAGGGTTCTGATAGATTTCACTTGAGGTAAAATGAACAGGGTATCAATCAGCATTCAAATACTGGATAAATTGTTATAATAAACAAATATTTAAATTTCCCATATAAAGATATATAAATATCTATAGATGGTAAAACTGCAAACTTTTTAAAGAGTGGATTTTCTGATGCAAACTGAGGTAGGTAGTGTCAATCTTATAGTAACAATAGCAAGGTATATAACTGTTAGATACCGCCCAGTCCCACACTTCTCAGGTCAATTTTGTTTTTTGTTTTTTGTTTTTTTTTTCAGTTATACAAAGTTATCTTTCATAAACTAGAAATAAAGTGAAATAAGGAACTTCACCTATAGTTATAGAGTTTTAAAAGATTGTGCTGCAGCCTTAGACTAAGTATCAACTACCTTTTAGTATGGGTATAATAAGAGCCAACATTATTCTAGTCCTTTCAGCTTAATGAGTAACTTTTCTTCAAATTTTACTCATAAAGAAATTATACAGGAAGGTATAAAATCAATTCCAGTTTTAGAATATCTTATTTCAGGATTTCCAAAAGAAAATAAATCCAAGTATGCAATGTACCTTTCTCTCTAATCTAATACACAATGCCTGAAATTCAAAATGCACTCTCGGTTTCAACTTGAGAATGGCAAAAAAATGAACTAAGGAACTGAAAAAGAAAAGAGGGAACATTAAAGGAATTTTATTGGGTTCTTTTATTAAATTGTCTACCTAGATATTTTATTTCCCAGCATCAATCTAACAACTCTGGGTTCCTTGCCATGAATTTAGCTCTCTCTTACCCCCTCCAGTTTTAAGAATAGAGAATAAAGTGCACCATGTGGGCCTCAAGCTGTAATTTCCATTGAAGTCGTTGGAGTCATAAATTGCAAGTGGGAACCAAAAGATGAAATTACAACCTTTCTAATGCCCCAACCAGGTATGCTTTATTTTTATATAATGGGTGTTTCCGTCAGCTATACCAACACTGAATTTGCACACAATTGCCATTAAAAATACCTTTTTTCACCTTTATATAAAGGAAAGAGCCAGAATAACCAAGAGTTTAAATTTGTTACCACTTTCAAAAAATATTTAATGCACTAATTATTTTTGAATTATTAAATAAAAAAGCAGAAGGTAATTTAAAGATATATTTATTTATCACAAATGAGATGACCTAATTAGAATTCCTTCTTCTATTATTTTTTTTGTTCCAGAAGAATTTCAGTGTGAAATGAAATAAGGTGATAGAAAATATTAAAGATTTGTAAGTATATATGGATATACATATGTATAAATTTATTCCTTTTTATATTGTATTAAACAATATATATTATCTTGTTATATTTGATATTACTGAATGCTTTCAAAATCCATCCCCATTCATTTACTTTGCCATGAAAATATAAAGGTAAGTTTCAAGGAATAAATTTTACCAATGATAAAAAAAATCATAAAACTTTATAGAAAAATAACAAAAGATGAAAAGATCTAAATAAATTTTGGAAGACCTGACTATATTCAATGCTTAGAAAAAAAGTAAAATACTAAAGAAACTATTTTAAATATTCTTTACAAATCTGACTTGGATATTATTTACTATCTAAAGATGACAGTACTTTTTAGAGCACAATTTCAAAAAGCTTTTATGAAACACAAAATCAATAGTCTATCACCCAAAATGTCATATTTTATTTAATATCTGATTAAGTATCCCCAAAATTGAGTTAAATGAACAGCACACAGATGGGATGTTTGTGAAGAAAATAGTTGTCACTCAATTTGAAATTATAGTACATTGAAAATGGATAAAATTATCAAAGAACACATTGTTTAAAATGAATTTATGAGATCATACCTATGCAAATCTTTAAGTGTGGGTAAAACATACTTAAGGGTTTGCAAATATAGCCTCCAAAATAGTTATATTAAAATGATATGCAAGACACCCCACAGAAAAGAGACAATGCAATGTATTATTGGGATTCATAAGTATTCACCCAAGTAAAATGAACACATATGCCCACACAAGGATTTGTATATGATGTTCATAGCAGCATTCACATTAGCACAAGTGTGGAAACACTCAAACACCTATCAATCAGTAAATGGATAAGCGCTATGTGTAGCCATGGATTGCAATACTATGTAGTGGAGAAAAATGAATTTCCCATTCTCAAAAATGAATTTTTCATTTTAGTGCATTCTCTTGCATGAATCAATGCCCCCAAACAACATGTAACTGAAAGAATTATGTCATAAAGAATTTACTGTATTAATCAATGTATACAAGTGCTCAGAAGAATATATGTATATATAGAGAAAAAAATACAATATCTCTGGTCCAAGGTGTGGGATGGAGGAAGAAGTGAGTGTTAATGGTTTATTTTTGGAGCAAAATAAATTTCTTATATAAAACTGGATTGAATTGTTGTTTGTCATCTCTCCAATTAAAAAAAAATCAATGTATTATACACTTGTAATAAGTCAGCATTAAGTTATCTATGTTAAAATCCATATAATAGGAAGTGGTTTAATCATGAAGTATTTCAGAGGTATTTCAAGATATAAGTGTGATTTATTTGTTTTTTTTTTTAAACCTATCATACCTGTCTCTTGACAAAGAGCATAAAGGTATCATAAGTAAAAGTTATTATGAATTTGTGTGTAAGTATTGGTGCAATGTGAAGAGATGAAGTAAATGAAAAGACTTAAAATATTTGTTTTGATTGCAAAACTTTGGTTGGATAATAGGATTCTCAGCATACTGTGAAACATCAAAATTCCGTATAATTCTCACTGAATTGTGTGGGAACTGATTGTGTGAAGTTGAGTTAGACAGTGGATGGAAGACTTGCAGTGGGAATATTTGCGTAAGAGCAGAGAAACTAGATTTTATGGGCAAGAGCATGACACATCAGTAAAAACAGCCAGTGTCCCCCCAAGCTAAAAGTTTTGCATGTTTTATTCAATTAATCCCAATAATAACCATGCCCATTGAATGTCATTATCACATTCATTGCACAAGTTATCATTTTACAAATGAAAGAATAGATATAACACCAGTATGGTATGGCCTCAATTTGCAAAGCTCGTGTGTTGAGTGCAGAAATCTAAACCATGACAGACACATCAACAGAGAATACCTAACTACTCAACACTATTGAATATGGTCAAACAAGATGCTCTTTCAAGCGATCATTATTACCCTCAAATTATTTCTTCTCTTGTGTAGGAACTTTTATTGATTATATCTATATTGAATGCAAAGCTCTATCATGATTTTTAACATTTGTCTAAGTTGACATCCACCCCACCCCACCCAGGTTCCCCACTATTCACTATGAACTTTTTCTCACCTCTGCTTGTGGTCCAGTCATAACCATCCATAGCCTCATCAATGATCCTCACCTAGTTTTATGGTCAATACATAAATGAAAGTTTATTTATAAAAAGAAACATCATATATAATAGATTTATATGCATATATTTACATTTTTACCCAGATACTCTGTAGCTCAGAATTGTAATTTGATTTTGGTAAAGGGTTTAATTAGCAGTGGTTCTGCCCTGTGCATGCCACTTTCAAATAGTGCTACTGTAGGTCTTAAGGGCAGCCATTCTGATTAGGACCATTTGTCCTGAAACCCCAATCAACACACTGATCTGCTGTTTCCCTTGCAGGTTTGTTGTAGGAGATGTGGTTAGAATTTCTATTGCCTTTTTCTAATTTCACAGGGAACAGCACTTTACAGGAACAAAACATCACAAATTAAACATAGTTGATTTTCTTGGTTGCTCTGAGAAACTTCAAATGAAAAAATAAAGAAATAAAATAAATACATAAGCAATTGTATAGAATAGAATGTGCAGTACATTAAATAAAAACAAATAGTTTACTTTTCTGACATGAGTGAAAAAGGAGATGGGGAAGAGATTCAGAGACCAAAAACATGAACCTGAGTTAAAATTATGTAATGATCTAGCATTCATTTTTCTCCATTGCAGAAAACTTCCTGAAGTCAGGTAACCTCTTTATGCAGGACAATAGATGTGTTTGTGGATAAATAAAGTCTAAGAGGCTAGGTTCTTTAGGTCACCTGACACCAGAGAGGAAAGTTGAGAGGCACACTAAAAGAGAGGAATTGAATAAATCCCTCATGGTAACTGTTCTCCTAAGGTCTTCACACAGATAACTACAGGCAGACAGGGAAGGATTTTCCCCCAGAAAAAAATGGAAAAATCCTAATAGAAAGACTAATTTACATTAAATCATTTATAGATGATAGCAAGGGGAATAAACAAAGATCTCCTTTTTTTTCATATTCTTTGTAGTTTAACCTAATGATATGCTTCGTGTTTTCCTGCTGCTTGTATGTGTCAAGAAGTTTGACTGATGTGGTTGTTATTAAATTTGTTTTTACCAAATATACCAATCCCATTAAATATCAGGAGTGATACATGATACATTTATTTGAAGAGAAACTAGGTGAGGATTTTACATAAGGTGAAAAATAACTTTATTACTGTTCTTTGGTAAGGGCATACTATGTAGATGCATGTATACATACATGTATGCATAAGTGTATGATTATATTGTTACATGTGTGTAGGGTAGGTGAGGTTATCAGGTTTTTTTCCTCCATTGCCTCTAAACCCAGCACCTAGATTATTGCATTTTCTCCATGATGGTGCAACCCAGTGAATGTACACATGTATAAGTAAGTATGCACACCTGAGCCTAGGAGGGCGAGGATAAAGGGCACAGAGAGCATGGAAGCGCAGCATGAGAGAGAGAGAATGAGAAAATGCCAGAGAAAGAGAGAACCTAGATATCCCAAAGAGAGAGCATGAATATTCCTGGGGGTAAGGGTGGCTCACCTGCCTCCCAACATGATCTTCCTCCTGCCTTGGCCCTGCCCTGGTCTGCCCTGTCTGGTGTGTTTGTATAACAGCTAAAACCAGTAAAGAACCTATGCAGATTGGTGAGCCTGGTGTTTGCAACTGGAAACAAGGATAGTTGCAATACAATTTGTGACCAGGGTGGGATGGTATCCCAACAATATATTTCTGTGTATCTAATTGAGTGTAGATTTCACTCCCTAGAAAAATAATTAATTTTAGGAATTACTATTTTAACATTAAATTCTGAGTATGTTAAATGATTCAGACTAAGTGATTCCAAACAAAATTAAGACATAAGTATTTTTAATGAATTAATTTCTATTGTTACTGCAGTAAAAATAATTTATTATTCGAATGCATTCATTTACATACTTGCTGGTGTTTCACAAGCAAGCTTTCCCTCCACCAAAGCACCCACACTTCTCCACCCAGGTTCACTAGTTCTGAGTTTTCCCTTTTCACCCTTCACTCTTTTTCCCCTTCGAAAGCCTAAGATGAATGCTTAGCTTGCAAGAGTTAAAGTTTGTCTTTGAGAATTTTTTTCTTTTGTTTTTCCTATCTAATAGACAAATTTTGTAAGATTAACATAAAGCTATTCTGGACTTACTAGATAATAAGAATGCAGAGGAAAAATTGAGTTGAGCATTTGTTAAATTCCAAGTTTTATATTAATTCCAAGATGCACTAATTCTTTATAGATTTATAGAATTTATTATGTTTATAATTAATAATAAATTTATGTAATTTATTACTTTTACATTCATTTTGTAAAAGAGAACACAATATCAAGTGGAATAAATTCCATGTTTGGCATTTGGATTCGAAGCATAAAATTCTCAAGTGCCTGATAACCTTATTAGTGTTAAGAGTCAGGTTCTAGTTTATTTTTGTTTTAAATACTAGGATTTAGCATAGCAAATAAAGTTATACTTCTAAAGTACATATTACTCATCAAAAAAAAAAACTTTCAGAGACATTATCTTCATGTCATAATTCATACTGGTAACATTTTTCCTTTTGAAAAAGTATTTATGTGGTTCATGCCAGGTACTTAAACATATTAAAACAAAAGAGAAAAACCTATCTTCAGTAAAGGTAAATTCATGCACTGACCGGCAGCTATTTCAATTCAAAAGGGCCTTTGTTGTTATAAACAATTTGTACTAGATTAGAAAATAAACACAATATTGTTACCATAATAGCAATGCCTCTGATTTATTTATTACTAACATTTTAGCAAATACTATAAAATGAGTTCAGTAGTTGGATTTATATCTCCAAAGAGTAATAAACAGAAGACAATTAACTGGTAATTATTTCCACCTGCTAAACTCTATTTTGAGAAGATTTGATTAATTAATGGTAAAGATCTGTCATCATTAGATCCTGTGTCTTTTCCTTTTTGAAAACATCAAAATACAGTTAATGCTAGCTTGGAACAGAATCTCCAGTCCATTTTCTGGGTCATTGCCCCTGAACTCATTATTAGCACAACTGGAAAATTCACAAAACCGGCTATTATTCATCAACATGAAAATGTAATTTCCCTCATGAAAGTTAATCATACTTTTGAAAAATAGAAAAAAAATAAAAAAATAGGAAAAGAATATTCTGAGTGATTATGCCAAAATGAAATGACTTGACACTCATTTAAGAGTGACAATGTTTTAGTTGAAATGAAATACATCTTTTTTTTTTTTTTTTTCATTTGGGGGAAGGAAATTGTAGCACACTCAGATTTTGTAAGTGTCCTAATTGGATTTCTTACCTTATTCTTTATTTCAAGACAAATTTTTAGGTCAACTGGATTTGGAATTTTTCTCCCTGATTTCAGATTACGAAAGTGACTAACAATAATCTGAGTTCACCTTTTCTCTGTTTGCAGTTTAGTGCATGTGACACAGCTTGAAATTCTTAATCAGAGCATATAACTGGGCCATTTCTCATTTTTAATCTTCATTATGTATAATAAGAAATAAAGGCAGCATAGGAATTGGAAAAAATGTGCATGTTGTTTTTCCTTAAACATTTCATGTATATGCTGGTATAGTTCACAACTGTCAGTGTTAATAAATTTCATAAATCCAAATTGACAAGTTCAATCTCACAAATGCAATGTGAATCAAGCTAAAGCTATTCATAGTTATTGCCATTTCATTTGGAAAAAAAAGTCATTCCCTGAAGGTGTAAAAAGTATATAAAAATGGACGTTTACATTTCTGAACACTTAATTTTCTCACGTTTGGATTCAGAATGAAAAATTTGCCTTTTTCATTATGAGTGTTGGATGAAGGAGATGCATAGATTTCTCCTTCTGATTCAGTGGCTAGATTTTATCAGAATCCCTGGTCTGTTTGTCAGATGTATGCCATTGTGTTTCCTATTTAGTTAGCCTTCTGGGAGGTAAATCTGGGAGACAGAGAGGCAGGAGCCTTACCCCGTACAACTGATATGACCTCCATAAATGGAAACAACTTTTAAAATAAAATAAAAATACAGATAAACCCACTAAAGTTTCAATGAATTGACAGTTTTTTACAACCTTCTGCACTAGCCTCTATGCCCAGCACCTGTGGTATTGCGCCATCCCCATGAGCCTAATGAATGTGTGCATGAATATGTGTGCACAGTTATCCCTAGGAGGAAGGGATGAAAGGACTCCATCACTCTGGGGGAGGAGAACTAAGGGGGAATTCAAGTGGCTATTTCCTGGCTAGGAGTTTTGCCTGTTTCCCTATGAAAAATCCTGTGCAGATGATACTAAGGACACTGATATTATTCTTTTTTTAATTTATATTTTTATTTAAGTAATATATATATATATATATTTTTTTGCATCATCATGATCCCTGGTGGTCACCCACCACCTCCCCTCCCTGGCCACTCCAGCTGGGACTGCACAACTGCTGTAGTTGTGTACCTTCATTTGGTTGTCCAGATATAAGTGACACCATTTGGTTTCTGTCTTTTTCCTTCTGACTTGTTTCTGAAAATATGATTTATTCTAGGTACATCCCTGTTACCAAAATATCATCAAATTTGTCATTTTTAATCGATGCATAATATTCCATTGTGTATATATACCACAACTTTTTCATCCAGTCATCTGTCTTGGGGCATTTGGGTTGTTTTCATGTCCTTGCAATTATAAATAGCACTGCAATAAACATCCATGTACAGGTGTCCTTTTGTACCCACATTGAGGTCTCTGGGGTAGATTCCCAAGAGAGCAATTGCTGGGTCAAATGGTAGCTCCATTTTCATTAGTTTGAAGGTACTCCACACTGCTTTCCATAATGACTGTGCCAGTTTACATTTTCCCCAGCAGTGTAAAAGTGTTCCTTTCCACATCCACACCAGCACTTGTTGTTGTCTGTTTTTTGGATGTGGGCCATTCATACTGGTGTAAGATGGTATCTCATTGTGGTTTTGATTTGTATTTCCCTAATTGCTAGTGATGTTGAGCAGTTTTTCATGTGCCTGTTGGTCATTTGGACTTCCTCTTTATAGAAGTGTCTTTTTAGATCTTCCAATTTTTTAACTGGGTATTTTGCTTTGTTTTTGTTTAGTTGTGTGAATTCTTTGTGTATCTTTGTTATCAGATCCTTATTACTTGTATGGAGGGCGAAAAATTTTCCCACTTGGTTAGGCTTCTTTTCGTTTTTTTTTTTTTGTTGTTGTTGTTGTTGTCTCTTTTGCTGTACAGAAGCTTTTAGTTTGATGTAGTACCATCTGCTTATATTTTCCTTTTTTTTTTTTTTTTTTGCCATCTGTAGACATTACTACAAAGAGTTTTCTGAATTGCAATTCATGGAGGGTTTTGCCTAGGTTTTCCTCTATGTATTTCATGGTTTCAGGTCTTACATCCACATCTTTTATCCATTTTGAGTTAGTTTTTGGACATGGTTTTAGGGAGTTGCCTTGGTTCATTTTTTTACATGCGTTGGTCCAGTTTTCCCAGCACCATTTGTTGAAGAGGCTATCTTTGTTCCAATGTAGGTTTTTCACTCTTTTGTCTAAGATTACTTGACTATATATGTGTGGCTTTATTTCAGGGGATTCAGTTCTGTTCCATTGGTCTGATTGTCTGTTTTTGTACCAATATCAAGCTGTTTTAATTACTATGACTTTGTAGTATAGTTTGAAGTCTGGAATAGTAATACCTCCATTCTCTTTTTATAGTCAGGGTTTTTTTTTTTTTTTCAATAATGAAGTCTTTTGTTATTCCATATGAATTTCAGTAAATTTTGTCCTATCTCTTTGAAAAATGTTGTTGGAATTTTTATAGGGATCAAAAAATTGCTTTTGGTAGGATGGCCATTTTGATTATGTTAATTCTTCCAATCCATGAGCAGGGAATGTCTTTCCATTTTGTTATGTCTTCTATCTCTTTTAGCAGTGTTTTGAAGTTTTCTTTGTATAGACATTTCATGTGTTTTGTTAGATGTATCCCCAGTTGTTTTTTTTTTTTTTAGTACAATGGTGAATGAGATATTTTAAATTTCTTCCTCTGCTTGATTTTTTTTTTTTTTTTTTTTTTTTTTTTTTTTTTTTTTTTTTTTTTTTTTTTTTTTTTTTTTTTTTTTTTTTTTTTTTTTTTTTTTTTTTTTTTTTTTTTTTTTTTTTTTTTTTTTTTTTTTTTTTGTATAGGAAAGCTACTGCCTTTTGTGTGTTGATTTTGTAACCAGTTACTTTACTAAACTGTTTCAAGAAGTTTCTCTGTGGATTTTTTGGATTCTCTACATATCATATGCATTTAATGAGAGCTTCAATTCTACTTTCCCTATTTGTATCCCTTTTATGTCTTTATCTTGTCTTATTGCCCTTGTAGAACTTCTAGTACAATGTTAAAGAGTAGTGGAGATGGTGAGCATCCTTGCCTGGTTCCAGATCTTAATTTGAATGATTTTAGTTTTTCCCTATTTAAGATGATGTTTGCTGTATGTTTGTCATAGATAGCTTTTATTATCTTGAGATATGTTCCTTTTATCCCCAAATTTTCAAGGGCTTTTATCATAAATTGGTGTTGAACTTTATCAAATGTTTTCTCTGCATCTATTGATATGACCATATGGTTTTTGGTTTTCTCCTTGTTGATGTGGTGGATAATATTAACTAATTTTCAAATGTTGAACCATTCCTGTGCCCCTGGGGTAAATCCCACTTGGTCATGGTGAATAATGCTTTTTATACATAGTTGAATTCAATTTGCCATGATTTTATTTAAGATTTTTGCATTAATATTCATTAGGGAAATTGGTCTATAGTTTTCATTCTTGTGCGGTCTTTGTTTGGTTTTGGTATGAGTGTGCTGTTTGCTTCATAGAATATGTTTGGCAGTTTTCCTTCTTTCTCATTTTTTTTTGGAGGGGGAAGCTTTAGTAGTGTACTTATTATTTCCTCTTTAAATGTCTGGTAGAATTCATTTACAAAACCATCTGGTCCTGGGCTTTTGTTTTTAGGTAGAGTTTTGATGATTGCTTCAATTTCTCTGTTTAAGATTGGAGAAAATTTGGTACTATTTTAATCTTTGTATATTTGTTAATGTTTGCCTTATATCCTAATATATGGATAATTTTTGAGTATGATTTATGTGCATTTGAAAAGAATGTGTATTCCTTTATTTGGCAGTGCAGTGTCCTGTCAATATCTATTAGTTCCATATGCTCTAGATATCCATTTAGAGCTTACATGTCTTTGCTTAGTTTTTGTCTTGTTGATCTGTCCTTTGGTGAAAGTGATGTGTTGAAATCACCTACCACATATGTATTTTTGCCAATGTCTGTTTTCAGTGCTGTTAGTTGTTGTTTAATGAATTTTTGTGCTCTCTCATTTGGTGAATATATGCTTAATAATTGTTATGTCTTTGTTATTTATTGACCCTTTTATCAATATATAGTATCCTTCTTTATTCCTTGTCACCTTTTTTTTTTTAGCTTAAAGTCTACTTATCTGCTATTAGTATGACTACTTCTTTTTTCTGGGGGCCGTTTGTTTGAAGAATTTTTTTTCCGACACTTTACTTTTAGTCTGTGCTTATCTTTTGTGTTTAAGTGTGTTTCATGCAGGTAGCAGAATGTTGGGTTTTGTTTCTTGATCCACTCTGCTATTCTGTGTCTTTTGATTGCTGAATTTAGACCATTGACATTTAGGGTGATGATTGATACTTGTTCTGGTGTTGACTTTTGGAAGGTCATTTTGAGGTTAGGGTTTATTTTTTTTTCTACTACTGATATTTGTGATTCTGAAATCAGTTTTTTTGGTTGTCATTTTGAGGTTCTGATTAGCTTCCTTGTTTTGATCTTTCTGTTTATTCTTCTGTTGGTTTTACTCTTAGGGCTTCTTGAAGGATTTCTTTGAGTGGTGGTTTAGTGGTAGCGAATTTCTGCAGGCTTTGCTTATCTGAGAATGTTTTAATTCTTCCTTTGTAGAAGAAAAGAAACTTTGCAGGGTAGAGTATTCTTGGCTGGCTTTTTTTTGAGATATGACTCCATGCTCTCCTTGCTTGGAGTGTCTCTTCAGAGAATTCTGAGGTCCGTCCAGTAGGTTTTCCTTTGTATGTTATCTGTTTCTTCTTTCTAACCAGTTTCATTATATTTCCTTATCCTGGACTCTTGGGAGTTTTATGATGCTGTGTCTTGCTGTGGTTTTTCTTTTGTTGATGTAATTTGGTGTCCTTTCACCTTCCTGGATGTCAAATTTCATTTCTTTCTTCAGCACTCATGTGCCTCTCTTCTCCTTCTGTGACTCCAATAACTCTTATGTCTCCTTTCTTTAAGGAATCAGACCTCTGAGCTATTCTTCTATTTTCTTGCATTGCATTCTTCTATTTTCCTCTATTTTCTTTGTCTCTCTTCTTTCTCTTGATGCTGGTGTCCTCAAAGGTACTTATTCATTCTTCAATTTCATCCAGTCTGCTTTTGTAACTTTCCCCTGCATTTTTGAGCTCTTTTCTTGCTCCCTTCAGATCTTGGGTTTCCTTCTGATTCTTGTTTAGATATTCAATTTGAATATAAAATTCTTCAATTGTTTTATCTTTGTTGATGTTTTCTTTCTTAACTTTATCCGTTTCTTCTTCTAACTTGTTCAGTTTTTCAGCCATGCTCACTTATTTTTCTTTGTGTTCTCCTAATTCTTCCTTTAGCTCTTTGTATATCTGTATGCAAAGGAACTGAACATGCATAGGTTCAATTCCTTGTCTGGGAAGTGGTGCATTTCTTCAAAGCTATATTTGTTGGTTTCTAGAATTTGCCTTTCCTTCGATGGTGTATTGGTTTCTGTGGGGCTTGCTGGAGTGTTTGCCTTTTTCCTCTTTCCTATGCTGTGCTTTCACACTTCCTCCACATATTAAGTGACTATGACTCTAGTATTGGCTGGCATGATGATTGGGGTCTTCTAGTAGATTGTAGTTGATTCTGCCTTTGTGTCTATGTAGCTGAGGTGAGTAAATTTTTTTTGTTTCCTTTGGCTGATTTGGTAGGTGATTCCTTTTCCTTGAGTGAGGGTGATAGATGGATGTGGTTACTACTGTACACTTTTTTGTCTTCTTTTCTCATAATTTTTTGCCTCTTATGCTGGTGGGACAACAGATCAATTCTGCATCCCCCTAAGAATGACTCTGGTTAGTAGGTGCTATAGAGCTTCTTCTGTGGTTATTTTTCGAAGAAGAGTATAAGTGTCTTTTGTTGTTCTTTTTGTTTTTAGTCTGTCTATTGGGTTATTTGTCTGTGCTGGGGCCGAACAGCGGTCCTGGTGTTTCTGACCTCTATTGGAGTTGCTAGGCTGCTGAGGGAAGCCCCTCCCCCCACCTGAGGACTTGATATCATTCTTACAATTGCTAGAACTGCTGCTGAAACTATCTGGATTGGGATGGTTGCAAACACCCAGTTCCCATGTAAGTGACTTACTCTCCTTAATAATTCCATAGCTGTGGAAGATACTCATCCAACCCAAATCCAGTTTTCATTTAAAAATGATGATTTGATTCCATCTGCACATAATGCTGTACCTTTAACAAAAAAACTTCCTACAAGGAATTGAATATACAGACTTAATGTGATCATCCCTTGATAAAGAGGTGATGTAATTGCTCTTTATATTTGGAATATGTGTAATACACATTGAAAGTCATAGTTGGAAAAGAAATGGATCAGTGAATATAATTCTCAGATGAAGATTGGCAAACTTACCTGAAGCTCCCAAACAATTTCTGTCCCCCAAATAATTAGCTATTAATTAACATTAGTTATTGATTTGTCTAAAGAGACCCAGGCAGATCTCAAATAACCCTTCTCCCTTTCCATTTATGGTTTGTGTTAGTGAACATTTTTGCTTCAAAATAAAGCATATTTATTTTTCTCAATAATTATTTTAGTTATATTTTTTGTGAAGAAGTAGAAGAGAAAGCAGAAAACAAAGAAGTCCATAGATATTCTATGAGCAATTTGGTCACAAGTGTTTAAAGGCAAAGGATTTGGATTCTGAACACCCAGGTTTCCATCCAGATGCTGCCAGTGTATAAGTATGCAACCTTGGAAAATTCACCTGTCTTATTTGTGCTTCAGATTCCACCTCTAAAATAGAATTCACTATGTAGTTTTCAGCTTTCTGTGAAAATTAAATAGATTGATTTTATCCAAAGTTCTACTACAGTCTGACATATATTAAGCACAGTAACTTTAAGCTTTTAAATATCAGCTTTGTGGTCCTTGCTACTAATCACAGTCATGTTTAAATCTATACCGAACTCAACTCAAAATTGTTTATTATGCAAAATAACAAGTCATTCACTATTAAGGCACTTTATTGCTCTGGAATTTAGGCTCCAGATGAAGTGGTCTTAATTTAGGGAGTTAAATTTTCAGCTCATAACTTAATTTAAATTCAACTCTCAAGGTGCCTAGATGACACATCTGGAAAAAATGGAATTCTTTGGCACAGAAATTGTAACATAAAGTAATGGATGATTTACGATACTATTGTTTGGCCTTATGGTTGTTCTTGGGATAGAGCAATCCAGATGTGCACAGCCCTATGTCCAACTTGGTCTTGCTAATATGTACAATGATGAAGCTAGGCTGGTGATATTATCAATACCAGAACAGAAGAATGACACAAGGTAGATGGTGGCTTACATTGTATGTCTGCAGTGTGCAAATGACTGCAGGGTATATGTGTTTTTCAATGGCTTTCTACAGCGTGGCCATACTGTTATAACAAGATCTGAGTGAGTCATTTTAAGAAGGGTAATGCATATATACCTGGGACATTTATATCTGAGATTGAAAGCTGAATCTCAGCAAGAGGCCACTCTTAATGGAAAAAACCACTGGGGCTGTGAGAGTAGAGTAAATACTACATATCATGGAAACTGCCTAGCAGTTAAGAATGCTTTATTTCAAAGTCCCTAGTAACTGTATGAACCTAGGAAACTTCATTAAAGCTGCCACCATTCAGTTTTCAAGCCTATGAAGCAGGATGACATTAATACTCTCATGGATGTTTTGTGAGAATTGAATGGGTACATGTATATGACCCACTTAGCTTAATGCCTGGGATATCAGACACCCAAAAGTAAAACAAAATCAAAAATAAATAAAAACTGCAGAGAGATTAGGCAAGAGGAGAATGGAGATTACCTGATATGGATACCAAGTCTTTGTCCCAAAATTTGATTTAACCTTATTCTTAGCTCCATCCTATCAAATCAGTCTTATGTTATGACTTCCATGAGAGTTTTGTTCATAAAGGATATTTAAAATTAAACTGTATGACTGTATTTGCATAAAGATAAATATATTATATATATAGTATTTTTGACCTTAAATTTCAGGATATTTTCTTCTTATTTTAAAAGAAATCAAAATATGTTTGTCCATGACTCCTGAAAGCTTAATGGAGAAGCTGACCCTAGTCACAAAAAAACATGATTTCAATTGAACTGCTGAAAATTAAAGGTTAAGAAACTTGAAATGTTTTGCTTTTAAATATATTCACTATGTGACAAAACAGGCATTTAAGCTTGAGGTTCATGTCAAAGTCCACCTTCTCATTTGGGGTTCTCAGTGGGAGGTACATCTGAAATAACCCATGCTTTTTATTTGCTCTGGAATATCTGACTCTACCTGTCTCTCTTGACTTTCTTTTGTTTTCCCTGATTCTTCTCTCTTCCTATAACATATTCCAAGAAAACCCTCTATTTCTAGTATCAAGATATTCACCCACTCGAGTCAGTGGTCACATTATATAAAATCTAGTAAGGATGTTATTGACCAGTGATGACACACGTTCCTCACTGAAAAATATCCTTATTTTAAGAAAGGAATCCTGCGATTTAAGTCCTTATATGTGAAATATTATATTGATACTTAGTCTGCTTGGGCACCTGTAACAAAGTAACACAAACTGGATGGCTCAAACACTTATTATTTCACCACTGTAAAGTCTAGAAGTACACATTCAACATGTCAGTAGGGGCCTTGGAGAACTTTGAGGGAAAGATATGGAAACAACTTCTATTCATAACTAGTATATGGATGCCTTTTCTCTGTCTTCTGATATAATTTGTGACTCTAGATTTTTCCATTTTATTTTTAAAATGTATTTAGTTTTTATTGATTGCACATATATATCTGGCAGATATATGTATATGTATGTCTGTATATATATTACATCATTGTCTACCACAAGGTTCCTCATTCTCTTATCACCCGTGTAAGAACTCAGTCTTTTGTGCACTGTTTTCTCCCTCCTTAATTTCTCCATTTTATATGGTGACAACATTTTGGATTAAGCCCCACACCAATGACATCAGTTTAACTTGATTATATTTTAATATCTCCATATAAGGTCACTTTCTGAGATGACCTTAAGTGACCTGATGCTGAAGTTCTGTTAGAACTTCTGAATTCTAACAGAACTTCAAAATATGAATATTGTGTGTGCATGTGTGTGTGTGTGTATGTGTTGGGGGGTACAACTCAATCCATATCAATAATAACATTCCTCTGTTTCATTTTATCACCATCTCTCATCTAAATTAACCAGACTGTATTAAAATTATGAGGATACTACTAATAATAATAACATATACAAATAAGGACTTTACAACTTTGTATTACTGACATTTTGGGCCAAAACATTTTTAATTGAGAAGTGGGTCTGTTCCATGCATTATAGAAAATTATCAGGACCCCTACTCCTGTCCATAGGTGTCAATAGTGTCATCTTTCACCCAGGTTCTGAGGAACAGATGTGTCTCCACGTATTGCAAATGCACTCTGAGAGAGGAGGGGGGGGTGCTTAACCACTTGCCAAGGAGAGATACTGTACTTAAAAACATAATTTGTTGCTCTGGCCAATGGGTTTTGGCGATTACTTTATAGGAAAAAAATATATTAATAGAATTAATCTAAAACACTTGAAGATCTTTTAGAACAAAAATCATCTTTTCCTTTAAGATAAAGAGACTGAGTAAAAATACATAGCAATAAAGATTGGGGTCAAGAGAGACTTTGTGGACATTAAATAAGATGGCTGACTAATATCAATGATTGATAAATATGAGCTCTATACTTACATGCGAGCCTTATATTTTACTCTGGTGACTGAATAATGCATTCCTTTGTTTCCCCATGATGTGTCAGAACCTGCACCTTTGTGGTCTTAGCAAGATCACTTCCAGACAATGTGCTTATTAGTGAAACTCCAATGAAGTAGTGCCATTTTGAAAGTCATCTGTCATTATTTATGGCATGCACACATTTTTCCTAGCATCCATTTATTGTTCATTCATTTCTTTGCTATTTTTTTCATTTGTAAGTTTGACGAGTATCTATTGAGAACCAGCTATTTTTGCAAACATGATGGAAGCAAAGTCATGATAGATTATGATCACATAATCTACATGCATTATCGGAGACAACACTGGTTGTAGAGACATTTGACGTCATGGCAACTGAAACCTATTTTTGTGGAAATATAATCCACACTTATGTAATGTGAATATAGGTTGCCATTTTATACCTTATTGTGAGAAGAAGAAAATGTTTGCCCCTACTGGACATGGAGGGCAAAGCAATCGCTTTGGTTGTCACTGGTAGTTGACAAAACCCCTCACTCGCCCCACTTTAGTCTTAAGAAAACATACTTGCAAAATTGAGAGATGGAAGGGAAGACAGATACATGGTGATATCATTACATAACTAGATAAACCTTTTTTGAGGCGTAGCAGCTGCTTCTATTTTCTGATGCTGTCAACTATTTCTCTTCCAAAAAATGCTTAGAGTGTTTATAACTTGCAACTAAAAGCATTTTATCCAATTCAATTCTCCTTAGACAAAGAAAGCAACATGGAGGTGGCAATATCTTTTTTAAATTCCTTGTGGTTCTTTATTTTAAGCATGTTAAGCAACACTGCTTGGTTGATGCGGAGAACGCTAAGTTTTTAAATGTTCTTTAGAGGAGACACTATTTTGATGTGCTGTGGGTGGACCTTCCTCTTTTCCCATTACAAAGAAAATCTGTGAGTTCTACCAAGTTTTGTCTTAGTTGTTCAAAACAAAGTTATAGCTTTGAACTTGTTGAGAGATGCACCTCACATTTCCATTATTCACTCTTACATATCAACTCATCCTTCACCCTTCAGAATAGCTTCAATTGTTGCTGTTCTTTGTAAATGGAGGAATAGAAATATTACTAAATAATAAAGATGTATGTCTGGCCTAGAAAACAGTTTTCTTATATATTAAATTGCAGAGATGACATGAATGTGAGAAGATTGTAACTCAAGGGAGTTCTGCACTCTCTGTGGGGCTGAACTGCTTGTTACTCCCATGGAAGTAATGGAATCGGTAGAACTTTGTAGACCTGCAGCTGGTTCGTATTTCCTTCTGCTATGTGTTCTAGATTTTTTTCAATTCATCTTGGAAGTCTGTGAAAACTGACTCCTGCAGTCCTTCAGTGCCCCTGATAAATTACTTTCCAAACAATTCTGTAACACCCCCTCTATAACAATTTTTGCTTCAGCAAACTGCAGATGGTTTATTTTGATCAAATATATCAATGTAGAATTTTTGCTTTGATACATGATACTGTGAGTTGCACATCCCTGATAATTGTCATATTTTTCATTGATGTTATTCATTGACAAAATGCAAATGTCAGAAAAACTAATTCTCAGGGTTAATCTTTAGAGTGTGCAAGTATTTATATGTATACATCTACTTCCCTCTCTATCTAAGCTAAAATATCTGATGGATTAACTCTTAAAGCTTTGTTTATTTGTTTGTTTGTTTATTTATTTATTTATTTATATAAAGCATGCTGACACATACACAGAAAACCAGGGAGTTAATTTACTCAAACTTGATCATGTACTGCATACTTCACAACAGCTTGCTATTTCCATAGCATATTTATATCTTGGAAATATCTGTCCAATAATCGCACTGGGTATATTGCATATTTCCTGTATTGCTGTTTGGCAAATATTTTTTCAACTATAGATGAAAATATTATTAACTAGTAATCATTAGTTCCCCAGAGTGTGTATGTATATATTTAATAAATATTTTTTTTTCCAATTTGACCAAATCTCCTCTTTGGGCCCAACACACATTCATGGGTGAAGGTCATTATTTTCTCTGATTCTTCTCCTTATGCTCCAAGTGATTTGTATGGATTCTTTGTTTTGGCTTAGTGCTTTCTCAGATCTAACTCCATTTTTTTATGGTCATATCTTGCATTGTTTTCGTGGGGAGATGAACATTGGAAAATCTTAGTCTGTCATTTTGCTGATAGCAGTTATTTGTTCAAGTCACTTTATCTTCCTTTCTACTACAAGAGTTCAATATATTTGCATATATGCAAAACATGTATGCAAATATATAAAGTGGTCAACTGAAGGGAGTTCTACAGTTGACCTGTTTTCTGATGAGCTATGACTTAACAAACAAGTTTTATTATCTTAAATTTTTATTATTTTTTTTAACTGAGATAATGTTGGGGTACCCTGTCAGGGATTTTTTTTTATTGTTCTCACATACCTGCTTGTGCTTCCACCTTTTCCTTCTCAGTGTCCTCTTGCCCAAACATTCCACAACCCAACCCTTTCTCTTCCTAGCACATGCTCAGATATCATTCTATAAGTGAAATTTCTACATTAGGTTTCTGTGTGTGTGTGTTTTTTGTTTTTGTTTTTGTTTTTAGCTCTTCCCCAATAAGAAGCCTCAGGAAGTATCATCTCACTTCATGAGAAAATTTCTAATATTTAAAGAAAGGTTAGAGACATCATCTCATGTATCCCCAGAGACTAACTGAACTTTATGTGAATAGCCAGAGTCCTTCTCTGAGCTCAGCTCTGCTAACAAAGGTCTTTGGAGAGTGGGCTTCATCAGATAATAAAGTGAGTATTACCTAATTACCTTACATTTTCATAATCTTGATGGACCACTCAAGTGTTTCTGTAGAGCATATAAGAGAGGCAACTTTTGAGTCTTAGGAAGTAAAGTGCTTGTTCTTTTCTCAGGAGACAGTATACTAAATGCTAACACATAAGGCAAGAACATGGCTTTTAGGATAAGTTTTCTTCAGAATT
>PVHY01011142.1:0-49090 GCA_004024945.1 Uropsilus gracilis | reverse complement strand
ATGTTGAACCATCCCTGTGCTCCTGGGATAAATCCCACTTGGTCATGGTGAATAATGCTGCTTATACATCGTTGGATTCGGTTTGCTAAGATTTTGTTTAAAATTTTTGCATCCGTGTTCATTAGGGAAATTGGTCTATAGTTTTCTTCCTTTGTGCTGTCTTTATTTGCTTTTGGTATGAGAGCGATGTGTGTATCCGTTAATGATTTAAAAAAAATAGCTGGTTCCACTGTTTTTGCAGTTGTCATGCATGATATTAAAAAAAAATAATAATTGCGGGTCGGGCATGGTGGCGCATGCCTATAGGTGGCAGCCTAGGAAGCCACGGCTAGGGCCAGGGATCATGGTTCAAGTCCCGCTAGGGGCACATAGCAAGATCTAGTCCCCCCCCAAAATAACTGAGTGTGGTGGTGCACACCTGTAATCCCAGCTACCTGGGAAGCTGAGGCTGGGGATTGCTTGAGTCTGTGGTACCCCAGGCAATGTGAGCCTGTGGTTCCACAGGCAAAAACAGTGAGACCTATCTCAAAAAAAAAAAATTTAAAAAATAAAATAAATAAATAAATGCTAGTAAGGAAATTGAATAAGTAATAATTACTTCCTAGGCCCAGGATCAGATGATTTCTCATAGGTAAGTTCAGATGGTTTCAGATGGGTGAGTTCTACAACATTCAAAGAAAAAATAATACCAAACCTTCTCAAAATCTTCCAAATAATTCAAGAAGAGAGAACATTTCCAGTTTCATTTTATGAGGTCAGAATTAACGTAATACCAAAACCATACAATCATGATACCACAAAAAAAGAAAACTACAGAATAAAACCCTTAATGTTCATAAGATGAAAAAGTCCCCAATAAGTTGACGAACTCTATTCAAAAATACCTTAAAAGGATCATATGTCATGATTAAATGGGGGTTATTTCAGGAATGCAAAGATGGTTTGATCTCTATAAATCAATACTTTGATATGCCACATTAGTAAAATGAAGATAAAAATCATATGACCACATCATTGGATGCAGGAAAAACATTTGATAAAGTCAACATCCATTTATGATGAAAGCTCTCTCAAAAAGCAATTATAAAGGGAACATTCTCCAACATAATAAAAGCAAAACATAGTTAATATCCTACTCAATGGTGAAACATTGAAACTTTTCCTCTATGACAAGGAACAGGAGAAGGATATTCATTCTCACCATTTTTGTGCAACAAAGTATTTGAAGTCCTAGTCAGAGCAATTAGGCAAGAAAGGCAGAACACATACAAAGTGAGAAGGAATACATAAAACTCCCACTATTTGCAGAAAATCATGATGATTACACACACACACACACAAAAGTGTTGGAACTAAGAAATTAATTAAATCAAGTTGCAGTACTCCAAATCAATTCATATAAATCTGCCACTACTAATGAACTATCACAGAGAGAGTTCACTATCAAAGAGAAGTTGGGGAAACAATTTAAAATTTGTATCAAAAAAGAATAATAATTTCAGAATGTGAAAGAACTATACCCTGAACATTATAGGACATTAATGAAAGAAATTAAAGAAATGGAAATGATATTTCATGCTCATGGGCTGAAAGTGTTAATGTTGCTAATATCCATACTATAGAAAACACTTCATAGAGCTTGTAACAACATTCTGTTGTGTTTTGTTAGTGTATTTTTCTGGTTATTTACATTTTTTCCAGTTATTTACATTTTTTCTGGTTATTTACATTCCACAAAGGAGTGGAATCACTTTTTCCCTTACTTCACTTAAGTCACTTCAAGATTGATCCATTTTTTCTCAAAAGACACTACTTAATCCTTGTTAGTATTTGAGTAATATTCCCTGAGTATATATAGTCTATACTTTTTCTAGTTGTCTGTTGATGGGTGTGTAGGTGAGTTCCGTGTCTTGGTTGTTGTGAATGAGGTTGTTGTGAGCATAGGGGGGTATAAATAATTTCATATTAGTGTTTTCATATTCTGTGGGAAACCTATATTAATGTTTGTGTGATTCTGAGCTAATCACTTCCCCATCTTACTCAATTAATTTATCTACCAAAAGGAAACAGTATACTAACAAATTCTTAGAAGTTTCCAATAAGGCAACATCTGGGCTTGGCTAAGTTGAGATATTAACTGACCATGTACTTGTTTCCTGAGGTTTCTTTCTCTGTCATATTCTTTTCCCAGAGAGAAGCAAATGGGAATACATAAAGTTAAATCATAATATAGATAACAAGATGAGTAAATGCCAAATATGTGTGTATGTTTGTGCATGTGTGTATCAGTGAATTGTAGTGCAGACATATGATTTCAACCCAGTAGGCAGAGGAATATATTTATTATAACCACATGGTTTTACTCAATTGTTGGAAGATCCTAGGTTAGGTTAGGAAATTTCTGATGGCCTCCTTTGGAGCACGTTTCACATGCTGTGTCTTTAATGAGGCTTTGTCTAATTCGCCAGGCAGGAACCAACCCCACCCCTCCCTTTGCACTATTTGCAGTTCCTTCCCCCTCCTCTCTAAGCATAGATCCTTGGGACAAAGTTCTGCAGTTGGCCTGGGCTTGTAAATTCTATCCTTTGCTTGGAGGGAGCATGGGTCTCCCTCCGATTACTTCAGGTTGTAGAAAACCATTGTGAATAAGAGCATGGCCAGAAGAAACTAGGCAACTTAATTGTTTCTCAGTGGAACCAAAGGGATCCTGCCCTCCTACCTCCAGGAAAAACTGAGATGGTCACCAGGTTGGATTCCAAGAGACAGAAACATTTTCAGATACAGGAAGGTCATCTGCATCCCAGGAAGAACCTTCCACACAATGACACTGTGGACATCTGGAAGATCATGTACAGTCTAGTGGGTCCCTGTGTCTTCCTGAAACAGAGTTGCCTGTGGAATCTCTAAATCTGGTTCCTAGCATCCTGATGCTGCTGCTCTGCCTGTCCCAGCTGTCTGCTTATCTGTACTCAAGAAATCTGGCCTTGAGTCACTCATTGTTGTGCCTACTGGCTGGTACTTCCATGCCACTCATAGTTCTGCCAATGGACTGTCCCTGACATTGGTGTCTACGCCAAACAAATCAACTTTGGTGCAGATGCTGAGTTCATATCTGGCATGAGCAAAGCTTTTCATGGGATTTGGGGAGGTGGAGTGGAGAGGGTGTTTGTTCATTGGGAAACTCCAACCAAGGCACTGTGGTATAGCAGGCAGGTGGAGCAAGATACCTCTTGTGAGCTAAGTTATCTCCATCACTGCCCTCAGATCTGGGTGTTGACATGTACATGTATGCATGTACTACAGACACAGAGAGAGCACAAGAGTGCATTCAGAAGTTATTACAATCCTTTACAGAAGCTAAAGTGACAGACGAAAGGTCAAGATACAGTTTAAATGTAAACTGTACTATGATGCCTTAGAACTTCTCATCTCAATTTTAAGTAGAGAAGCACATATCCATTAGTTTCCTTTTCTTTTCTTACATAGCTGTGGAATACATGGATGCTTACGAAGCAATTCTCCTACTTAGGGTGAGATTCACTTAAAGCCCATTTATTTTACAAATAAAATATATGAGTGTTCAACATTCACCTTTCACACTCTCAGATTACTTTCTGAACAGTTATCTTGAATGTGATCAGAAGAGGGATATAATAAAATGGGAAAGATTTCTGATAAGATAAGACTCACAGCTCTCAAAGCCATGTGGTTGGCTAAGCCTCTCTGGGGGGACAGATAGGAAAAGACTCCAAAATCACAAATGTGCTGACTGATGTTATACTTACAATAAAGCTTCATAACATTGATTCATACATCTTCAATCAAACTAATCTGTTTGTATGCATCTTAATATCCCATCATGATGCTGGCTACACAGCCAGGATTCAATAAATATTACCTAAATCAATGACTTTTCTAATACACAGACGTACTAATGAATGAGTGAGAGTGTTTCACTACCATTGTTGTTATTATTAGCGATTGTTGCCTAGCATTGCTTTCCATCCTAGCGATTACCTCTTGATCTTATGAGCTTTAATTTATCCCCTTCTTTGCTTTTATTTGTTCACATGAAGGTTGCCAGGTATCACCAATACAAATAGAGAACACCATTAAATAGCATTTCATACAATCAATGAAAAAGGTGAGTTGAAGCATGTCCCATGTGAAACACTGCTTATCTGCGATCCACACTTAACTCAGAGTCCTGCATTTAGCCAGCATCTTATAAAGTTCAGAGCTCCAGTGCTTAAGTCTGCTTCTAGGCTGGAGTTCTTCCCACGCCCAACGCATCACAGGCCACCCGTCACTCACTGTGCGGATCACAGGGGTTGAAATGGATTGTCAGCCAGAATATCTTGCTTTCATGAAAGGGGTTGCAGGCAGGCCTTCTGCCCGGCCTAAAAGTGGACAAGGTCTCCAAAGAGCTTCCTAAAGAAAACAGGGGCTGCCAGGGAGAAGGCAGGCATCCTGACCCAACACTTACTTCTTTGGTCTAAAAGAAAAGAGCCATTCAGAAACCAAATTGATTAAAATTGAGGGAAATTGCCAGGCCATTGATAATTGCAGTGAAAGGGCAGCGGTCACTCGGCCTGATTGTCACTTCAGAGGGAGCTGCGCACCAACAGCTAATCAAGGGCATTAGGCAGAGGCAACCTCTTAGTGACCCACAATTCCCTCTCGGGAAGCTGCTCACAGGAGCCTTTCAAGCCAGGCCAAAGCATTTTCCACACCATATTTACCTTTAATTCCCAAACCTAGGAGGCCTGAAAATCATTCAGTCTCTTAAGTCCCCAAATGTCTTTCACATGCTTAAGACATGAGGAGGCCTGTCTCCCCGACGTGGGACTCACTCCCATCGTCCTGTGCTTCCTTTGGGTCTAGCTGCGCACCCCACACAGCCCAAAGTCTTGCAACCACCTTGCACATGCTACAGACAGTTCAGAAACACCCCTTTTTCCTCACACCCTGAAAACCCAAGCACCGCCTGGCTTGTATTATTTTTCTCATACAACCTCTCATAGTCACACTTTAACAAAATGAAATCTTTCTCAGTTTTTAAAGAAATCTGTATCTTTAAATTCTGTGAAAGAATTTTGACCTCAGACCTAGGAGACTGAGAGTGGTCCTTGGTCATGCTGAATGGATCCTGACAGGTGATACAACCTATTAGGTAGGGATGGAGAGGTGGACAGAGATAGTAAGAGATCGAGTCAATCCTTCTAAGATTATTCTACCTTTAGGAGCATAAAGAATCTGTCTGCATATTCCACATGAAGATGTTACCTTTGGCATATAGTATGCTATCTATTATACTTTTTCTATGTGAGCTTTAAAAACTAAAGCTGAAACAATATATAATAAATATTTTATTAAGAATTGCTAGAGAGCTATAGGATATAGCTAAATATGCATATATGTGGCCATTTCAAGGAAACTATTATATAGAACACACACTATATATAAGCATAAGTACATATGAAATACATGCATGCACATGTCTAAACATATGTTTATATAATTATGTGTTCAAGATTAGCTATAGTGCTGTTAATAGACTCTGGGTGATAATGACAATTCAATAGGTCTCCATCAGTACAGAAAATAGTAATTAGTCTTATGGTTATGATGATTGGTGTTTCTCTTACCTCTCAGGAGCCTGGAGCTATGCCTTCGCTGATAAGGATGTCTAGAGGTCAAAGGGTCTACTCTAGGAAAGGATGTCTAGAGGTCAAAGGTTCTACTCTAGAAGGCATGGGGGAGAGTGGCCACTGTCTCCCAGCCAGGAAATCCCACACTGGCTAGAAGAGCCCTTCCTCAGCCCAGGGGGAAGAGGGACTACCCCAGTTGCTTCTGGTGACCAGCCACCCTGCCCTGGCCTGTGGCAAAGGCGGCTTTGTTTGCTAGAAGAAGGGCTGTCTTAGCATTTAAATTGGGCCTGGAAGGTCAGTTCTGCTGTGAAGTCCATGTTCTGACTGCAGATTCCTGTCCCTTTAGGAATTCAGGGTTCTCTTCCACAAGCACTTCTCTATGAAAAAGTGGGGCTGGGGTGGGGGTCGGGGGGGGGACTTGTTTGCTGCCAGAAAACTGAATTCTGGCTCCAGAGGAGACCCAAACTGGCTCCAGAGGAAACCCAAACTGTCTCTGTGACTCTAAGTTCTTCCTGGCACTGGTCAATGCCACAGATTCCTCACCTATAAAATGAGGGCTTCGTCCTTTTCCTTCCTAGCAAACATCATTATTTAATACATTCTGGTGATCCAAAAAAATAAAAAAATAAAAAAGACACAGTAACTGTCTGTGAGGAAACGGCTATATGTAGTGGCACATCTGTACAAGGAAAGTTACTGTGTGACTGAGGTGTATCTAGGCACCTCAATCATAAGGGATGCATTCACGAAAGCAGGGTCCTGTTATCTGCTTCATAAGACAAAGGAAGCTGACTCTTATTGTGAAAGATTTTTAATAGAATTAATATATATAAGAGGGAAGAAAAGAGAGAATGTTCCTAATAATCTTTTACCATAAAATTCCCCAAATTCCCCATCCCTTCACAGGCAAATGTTCACACAGGGTCAACCTAAGAGCTTGCCAGAAGTCTATAAGGCATGTTCTGCTGAGGAACGGCAAGCTTGGGTAAGGGAAGTTTAAGCCATTGTCTCTGCCAAGAACAGCATTCCCCACCTGTCTCACATCACTTATCACTACATGTCTCATCTCAGTAGCTTCTTCCCAACCCCCACTCCCACCCCCAAGTCCCTGATCTCAACACTGGAGAAGCAAGAGCCCCCTTTTAGAGCGTACCTGTTAGCGAGAATAGTCTCGACGCTCAGCTCCACCCGCATTCCCATGAGCTGATCTGAGGTGGCTGCCTGTGAATGGGGCTGAGAACATGGTACCTCCCATAACAGAAATGATGACAATGAATGCAAACACATCCTTCCGCTGTTAACACAGGTTCCTGGGACTAGGGAAGGGGAAGGATTCTTATTTGCTATTCTTTTGCCTTCAAATTGCTACAATGTAAGGAACATGAGTTTCTGTTAATATTATTTGGAGATAAATTCAATAAAAGAGTAACTGGAGAAAATAAATCCTTATTATAGTTCTTATCCTAAAGCAGGTACCTTGGGTATAGGTGAAATTAAGGGTCTGGTCTACACAGATCACTGCAAGGCGATAACCCAAGCATTGGCTTCACTTTCCTTGGGCATAGTCATTCTTTGCCGGCCCACTGTGCTGAGGGCTTGCCAACTCCTCACAGTATTGCTATATCTGCCTCATGTCTCTTCATTTTCAGTTATATCCATGCTTTCTTCACATTACTGTCATGAAGTATTTCTCATATATCTGATCATGTCTCTCCCTTCTTTTTCGAAAATCATCAGTGGTTTACCACCTCTCAGATGAGGTGGTGTAAACATTTTTTTGATATAACAAACTAGGTCTATCACAGATTCCAAATTTTTTCCCAATATAAACAGACTTTTGCTCTCTATAATCTATGCTCCAGATGCACTGAATCGTTCACCAGTTGCTGTCCTTAAAACATTTCCTTCCTTTTCATGGTTTAATGTTATTTTATATGCCCTTTTCCTCAATCTGAATTTGATTGTTCCCTTGCATTTCTGGTGAACTCTTAATAGAGCTTTCAAGACCCAAATGCAATATTATCACCCACTTTAAGGCTATCTTTAATGCCACCCTTGAGGGTAAGTCATCTATACCCTTATAATACCAAAAGTAAATATCTGTTTTAAAATGTCCTAATGTTCTATCATAATCACTTAAATTACTTTTTATACTATCTCATATTTTTACTTCATATTATATTTATTCTATACTTTTAAATTATTATTTTCCTCCTAAAATGAAAATTTCATCATGCATGATATATGTTCAATGAATTTTGCATAAATTCTACTTACCTCTAAACTATGTGAAATATCATAAACTTTTTGAATATCATAGTAACAAATCAGATCATAAACTGCAAGGGTTGTGATTGGTAATTTTTTTTTGTTTGTTTTTAAAACAAGTAACAAAAGTGAGTATTTGATTAAAGTGAACAACAAAAATGACATCATAGCTGGGTGTGGTGGCACGTGCCTGTTGTCCAAGCAGTGGAAGGCAAGAAACTTGGGATCATTTGAGTTCATGGGCTTGAGACTGCCCCAGGCAACATAGCAAGACCTACTCTTGAAAAAGTAGCCAGGTGCTATGGCAGGTGCCTGTAATCCCAGCTACCTGGGAGGTTGAGCCTGGGGATTGCTTGAGTCCACAGTAGTCCGGGCAACTTGAGTCTGTGGTGCCCTGGGCAACATAGCGAGACCTAGTCTCCAAAAAAGAATAAAAATAAATAAATAATGACATCATCTCATCCTAGATACTCCTTTCAAATGGTCAGTTCTGTTGGTTCTGGCCATCCCAAGTTCTTTAAGTCTTCTTTTTTTACCCACTCCATCAAAACACAGAGCAGGAGATTGCAGTGTGTCTTGTCTGACTCTTTGAGGTCTCATATGCACTTAGTTCAGTGCCTTTACTCATTGATTAAATAGGGACATCATGAGATAACTGCTTTGTAGGATGACTGTTAAGTTGAACCAATAAAAATATTGATGTTTTACATGACCATAAATTATTACTATTTAACTACTAATTCTTCTCTTGCAAGATTCATTTGCCTTTTATCTAGTCCCTCAAAATCATGAAATCCGAGGAGCAATCATGTTCATCCTGAGCGAAGTTTACCATATTTATCCAGTTCCTTAAACCTGTTGAAGCAAAATAAAGATCTTCCCCATCATGAATACAGGGCAGTTATTTCCTATATAAAAGTGAAAAATGTTTTCACTTTGCAAAATTTTTCACTATGCAAAAATTATCATGACTTGGTTCAATCTGTAAGGCTTTTAGAATGTATACCATAGCTTAAGTCACAGAAAATCCTATACACACATACACATACATTTCCAATGAGCAAGACTTTTCCTCCTAGCATCTCCAGAAACACCATCTTCTTTCTCTGCAGGGAGACAGAGTAGAAGTGGGAAGTACTGAACTATGAACATAAGCTAATTTTGGCTGCAATCTGGACTCAGATAAAATGAGTATTTGAGTTCTCTGAGATGCCAACTCTCAATGAATAAAATAGTAGCTATCTTGCAAGGTTAATACGAAAGTAGGCATACAATAGATAAAGTGCCTGGCACTTAATATATGCTCAACAATTAAAAGTTACTGTTACTTTGTTCAGCATTACATGTTTCACATATACTCCTCTAAATCTAAACACTGATTACCTTTAAGGTGAACAAGAAATCAGAGCCCCACTGTGAACTGTGAACATGCAAAAAAAAAAAAAAAAGAAAACTCAACAATTATCCTTTTTAATATTTCTCAAATGCAAAGGCTATTTGCATAATATTTCTCTAGATGCAAAAGCTTCAGCATGACCAGAATTTAATTGGGTTGCAATGCTGGTCCTAACACAAGGCAAGAAAAATTATATTAATAATAAATATCAGTGTTCATTGGATAACTGGGATAACCAACAGAGACATAGAAACTCTACCAGGAAAGAAAATTTCAAGAATTAATTTTGTTAATGAGTCTTCATGTTTAAGAGTCATTGACTCTGATCAGAGAGATTGAAGAGTGAATGGAGAAAAGACTTTGCTATCTGACTTGGAGTCAAATCCCAAATTCTCCAGGCAAAAGAGAACACCAACAAGAAGATGTTACCATCAACTGAGGGACCCACATCAAAAGAAGTCATGTTATTTGCACTTTGTCACATACCGACAACGTGATGCTTACGCTCCCTTCCTTATGTGGAATAGTTGAAAGAGATAGATGCAGTTATCAGCTCTGCATTTTGGAGAAATAAGCTGAGGTGCAAAGAGGTTCCATCAATCTTCCAGTGTCACACAGTCTCAATGACAAACTCAAGATGAAATGATCACTCAAATGGCCATGATCATTTCCTCAGTGGTCATTAAAAATAATGACAAGGTCTTGTGTGTTAGAAACATTTGCCTTTTAAAATGGTGTCCTTTGAAATCAATTTTAAAAAAAGAAAGAATTGGAAATGATTGTATCAGAAATTTGAACAGATTCTCGGTGACAAGGCACTTTCATGTCATGCAACTGGGTCTGTGTCCAAAGCATGTATTACCTTCGAAATGTATTTCAGCTTAATGGCACCATACAAATAGTCTTTTAGTGTCATGAGTGATGTCACTTTCAGTGGTTAGTAAACAGTTTACACACTGACAGTCAAAGAAGAACACACAAACTTTGGGTGCAGCTGGCATACTTCATCACTTCACATCAAGGACAAGTGAGCACAGAGACTGAATTCTATTTTGCTGACATGTGACACACCTGCGTTGACAGCAGATCTGGGACCAGAACTTAGAATTCCTGAATCACAGCCCAGAATGGGTTCAACTGTACAAAAATCATAGAAGCATCATAATGACCAATTCATTAGTTCTGCTTTTTTTGCCAAGCAACACTAGTGCAACTCACGTTTGTCTCAAGTCTGTTATTTAACAGAGATAAGCCAATTGCCCTCTCTAGAGAGATATAAGTCATCTCTCCAACTTGAGAAAGAATTTTCAAATGTTGAGAAATTCTTTCACAGGCCATGTCTTCCTGCAGAGTCACTCCACATCAGGTGTGTGTAGGTCTGTTGGGAACGTGAGAATTTCTAAGAATGATGGTGATCATAACTGCAATTTTGGGGCATTTTCGTTGAACTTTGTGTTTCTGAAATCCTAAGTTCCTGGTACAAGGTTTTTATAAACAGAAGATGATCCATAGATTTTTTATGATGAGGGAAATGTGTTTTATTTTTCAGGGTGCATTTTGCTGGCTAATGCCATGAATTAGAATTCCCCCCTAATTTTTTCCTAGCAAACTTTATTCACAACAATTTTATGAAATCTTCCCCATCCATTGACACTCAAATAGCTGTCCTAAGAACAGATAAACCCCTGATGGCAGACACTATTTCTCATTTTTTGGTTTTCCCCTCAAAACACACATGCCACTCCCTATGATCACTGCTTATTCCCTGTCACATTTTTAGGAGGTCCTTACATATATACTGAAACTATAATCGAGCTGTTAACCACAATGATATCTCTAGAAAAGTTCCAGTCCTACCAATCCATGATTTCTGCATTCTACAAAGATAGCTTCTAAAAAATCCCATGAGTTTCTGTGTTTTATTTATTAAGCCATATGTGATCTATACAACCCTTGGTGAAGAAATGCCCAAGGAGGATTCATATGTATTCATCCATACCATTCCTTGGGATGCCAAGCTTGGAAATAAATGCTTCCTTTGCTAATGTGTTCCAAGATGGCAAAGATTATACCCAGATGTTATCTAGAGGATCTTAAACAATGATGCAACATTCTTTATTCTGTTTATTTACTTTATTCTTAAAGACTGAACTCTAAGACTAGACAGCATTGTAATTCTTGAATCCAACCAAATTTTCCTAAGTAGAGGTCAAACCATCTTCTATGATCAGAAGGATACAATAAGGGTACTACTAACAGACCTCCTATAATTTATGACAGAATGGCATGAGATCAGAACTCATGAGCTAACGCTTCTTGTTGTCTGGAAAAGTCAGCAAGCCCTGGATCTTTGCTTAATGAACTGAGAGAGGGAGCCAAGATGTCCGGAATACCAAATTACTGCCAGAGGAAAACATTTTCTGTTATTTACAAGTGGGAGTTGTCAGGTCAGCAAATCGATTATTCACCATTTGTTCAATTTGGCATTGTATACATTTTCATTTTCTCACACAGCCAATTCCCAATTCATTGTGATGCCATACACAGTCAGTAATGCCAAACATAAATTGAGGACAGTTGCAAAAATTCCAAGGGCTACCCCCTCAACTGGTTTCATTCCTCTGCATCTTCCCCTTGGCCAACAGCTATCATTTCATTTCATTTCCATGTGTAAGTCATAAACAGGAGCACCATCCACCACCCAACATGCAAGAGCTGCGCAATGTTTTCTCTTTGCTGTATGCGACCCAGATTTCCATTTGATACCCATCACTTGGGAGGCCAGTGAGGGTTTAACAAAATCTAAAATAACAGTATTAACAGCTGTAGAACAACCATATCAAGATTGTTAATAGGTGATGGCATCTATGCAAAGCATTTTGTATTTATTATTTTATATACATCCCACAAAAGTCTTTGAAGATGTGATTTATAGCACTTTGCGGTTGAGGAAGCTAAGATTTGAGGTGTTCAAAGCTGATCCAAGGTCACAGGTTTCTATTAGCAGAACCAGGCCTCCAGCACAACAGAAATATTTCATAAGACATTATCTTGATCCCAACTCTTCCTTCTCTTCATTTTCCTCCTTAGGTGTGGGTCACCAGGACATTTTCTCTCCTTTCCTAATTTTGCTGAGAACTCTACTGTCAGTGATATATCCCATTGCCCCTTTGGAGGTGACCTTTTATTACCAACGTGATCCCACTTATAAGGATATTTCTGAACTTTGCCCTTGGAATCAATACCTTCATATCAATCAACTGTAGCAAATTTTTTCAGGAATCCCTAAGGAAGGAAATAAGATCTAAAAGGAAGTACCTGCATAATTAAAAAGGACACAGTTCCCTTAAGAGGCAGGAAGAAGGAAGGAAAGAGATGAAATGAAGGAACTGATGGAGAATTCAATCCCAAAGACCCGATCTTAGATCAGATGATTTCCTTTTAGCTTTGAATCATTAGCTGAATCATTGCAACAGTCACCTGAAAGCTGGAACTCTCTGAAGAGTTCTGCCAATTTGTCCACAGGCATTGGGCTTGCGTAGGGTCTTGGGTCTTGGAAGGAAGAAAGCTGGTGACTTGGGTTGGGGCCAGATGCCTGTCAGAGTGATACTGGCACAATGGTGATGGAGTGACAATCCAATGCACACAGCTCCTGACCTTCCTGTTTGCTGGATGCAAAAGCTCCTATCCTCGTCCTTTTCAGTACAGAAAGTTTCCTTTATCACCTTTATTATTATTCATGTCACATATGGAAACTATAGGGGATATTTTACTCGCTTTAGAGAATCTATTGATTTCAAAAAAGTTAGAGAAGGGAAAAATCCACTCCCAGAGTGAGCTAAATAACCTTTCTAAGGTCAACCTAAATGGACTGGAAACAGCACAAAATGGGATCCAGAGCAGCTTCTACCTCCTATTACCAGAGCTGCTTTCAAGACCCCACAGCTTAGGCATTCATACCCTTGACCTCGCAGTTCAGATGCAGACCCTGTGATCTCGTGCTTGGTCTCGAGGGTCCTGTTACTGTCCATTTGGAGGTTCGCAAGGTCACAGGTGGGTCATGAGGAAATGTGTGGCTCACTGGCTCAGGCGGGATGATATGAATTGTTGGATTTAGGGGAACAGGGAAGGAAGAAATACAAAAAGCTGGCGTTGCTCCCTCAACCTCTTCACTTCCTCAGCTGACTCATCTGGAGGAACAAAAACACAGGAAAAGATGATCGAATACCTGTGCTTTGTTATAATCATAAAGTGGTCCTTCAGGCGGTCTTGGAAATCTTTGGCTAAGCTGTGAGATTTGAGAACAGCAGTTTTGTCATTTTTGGTTACATTTCTCAAAAGCCTTCTTTAAATTTAGCTTTTTTCAGACCATTTAAGAAAACTTTGAAAAAGATTGATTGGGAAACAACATGACAGCTCCTGAAAAAATTAAACACAGAGCTACTATGTGGTCCTGGAATTCACTCCTGGATGTACACCCAAAATAATTGAGCCAGGGTCTCAAATATTCATATGCACAACAGCATTATTCATAAAAGCCCAAAGGTGGAAGCAGCCCAAGTGGCCATCAATGGCTGAATGGATAAATAAAGTGAGCTCTATAAATATAATTCAATATTATTTAGTCTTAAAGAGGAATGAAATCTGACCCATGTTACAGCATGGATATGTCTTACTAAGTGAAATAAGCCAGACAGAATGAGCAAATATATGACATTTCACTTATGTGCAAACACTAGAATGGTCACATTCAGAGACTGAAAGTAGAATGATGGTTGTCCAGGCCTGGGGGTATGGAGGGTGTGCGTTGTTTTCATGTAATGGTTACAGAGCTGCTGTTAGGGGAAAAAAGAAGGTTCTGGAAATGAATGGTGGTAAATGCTCCAAAATGGTGCGTATGTAATTCATGCCACTGAGGAGTATACTTCAAAGTAGTCACAATGACTTTTGTATATCTTATTATTTTATGTTTTTATATCTTACCATAAGTAAAAGAAGTAAAGCTAGGCAGTGCTTTGAAATGGTTAAATGGATATGGCATTGAATACACAGTAATATGAAAGAGGTACAACACCCTATGCACTTTCACCCTTAGCTCTGTTCTGACATCTTCCTATTAGGGTTCTCTTAAGAGGAGTATAATAAACAGGATGCCCATTGTAGTGGAAACTGGATTTCTGGGGAAGGGTTTAATCTTTTTAGGAAAAAAATCACATAACTCTGATTTATTATTAGTGTCTTAATGATTTTTTTAAGAGGCAGCACTTTATCAGCTGCCACCTGGAGGGAAGAAGTGGCTCAGACCTCGGGAATGGTCACTGGTGAGCACACCAGAGACACTTCCTGCCACTCTGTACACAGCAGTGCTCACAGCACATTGTTTCAGGGATATCCTTATCTTTTTATGGAAAGCCTGCAGGAGAAACAAGGGCCTCTTCCCACCAAGGTTGTAGAAAGAGTAAACAATAAGCTAATGTATGTTAAAGTGTTCAGCCAGTGCTGAGCCTCTAGCTGGCACCCAAGGAACATTCTAGAAATTGGGCTGCAGTTGTCTACTATAATCCATATGTTTTCAATTCATCCAAAAGTTCTGATTGAGTCTCTACTGTATGCCTGGTTCTTTTCAAGTTATCAATGATGACACAGTCAGTAAAGCATCTGCTTTCACAGTGCTTTTGTTTTAGCAAGGACACAGATAATATTTAAATAACCACACACTGCTAGTGGAGATATGGGGGACAGAATAAAGAAGCAAGGAAGGAGGGAAGCAAGGAGGGAAAGCAAGCAAGCAAGCAAGCAAGCAATGGTAGAGGGTACTCTTTTATGTGAGGTCCCTGAGAGAATGTCTGGCAGAAGAGGGTGCTTAGTTATTGTTCAAATGATTGCCCTTTACTATTTTTTTAATTGTGTGGCTATTTGTTTAATGCCTGTCTTTTCCTTCCTATGATATGTCCCATGAGGACAGGAAAGGTGTCCTCTTGTTCTCTCTGTCCTTATCACCTGACTTGATACCTGATACTTGCTCTTTGAATAAATCAGTAAAGAAAATATTAGATGGTCTCATCTTTCACTTTTGTCACCCTTGTCATTGCCAGCTTAATTCATCTATTCTGTAAGGCAATGATTCTTTCTTAGACAGATAAGCAAAGTATGTCTGGAAGATATTAAGTAACCAGACCAAGGTAGAGGCAGGTGGCATTTCCTGGGCAGAATTGGATGTCTAGCACAGAGCAGATTCCAGTTGCTTCCAGTGGTATATAAATTTGATTTGAAGAGTATGCCTGATGAACTATCTGCAGGGTGTGAGAAGAAGATACAAAGGAACCTCCTTACATTCAATAGTTCAGCTGCTCTCCTCACCTGATGACTCCACATGTCCCTGTGAGTGATGCTTCTGAGTTGTCCTGAGTCTTTACATATAGGCAGAGCTTCTTTTGTTGTGCTTTGCTTTGTTGCACTTAGTGGACACTGCATTTTAATAAGCTGGTGTTGACATTACACTCAACAAGTGCACCATTTTACCAACAGCACATGCTCATTTTGTGTCTGTGTCACTTTTTGGTAACTCTCACCATACATCAAACTTTTCCATTAGTTTCCAATCTCTTCTGTCAACAGTGATCTTTGCTGTTTCTACTGCTTAGTTTTGGGGTGCCACAAACCACACCTACATCAAACGGTGAATTTAATCTATGAATAGTGTGTGCCGACGACTCCAGCAATCCACTTCACCCAGTTCCTCTCCTTCTCCTCCAACCTCCTCATTCTGAGACACAAAAATAATGGAAACAGGACAATCAACCCTACATTGGCCTCTAAAGTGTTCATGTGAAAGGAAGACTTGAACACCTCTCGTTTCAAAACCAAAGCTAGAGATGATTAAGTTTAGTGAGGAAGACATATTGAAAGACAAGAGATACTAAAATCTTTCCAGCCAAATGGTCAAGTTATAATGCAAGGAATGCAATGGAAAAGTGCTACTTGAGTGAATATGTGAATGGTAAGAAAGCAAAACAACTTTGTTGCTTATAAGAAGAAAGCTTCAATGGTCTGGATAAAGGATCAAGTCAATCAAGTCAACCACATTTCCTCAAGTCAAAATCTCATCCAGTTCAAATTCTAGAAAAGGTAAGAATTCAGTTAGAAATTGCAAAACTTATCAGAGGTTGTTCCATAAAGTTTAGAGCAAGAAGTCATCTCCATAACATCAAAGTGCAAGATGAAAGAAGAGTTGATGTCCTAGTTCTGCAAGGTACTGAGGAGATCTGAGATAACTGATGAAGGTGGTTACCCCAAGCCATGCATTTTCAATGTAAAGGATTTTAAAATTATTTTTCATTACCAATGCACATTGTTTTTTAGACCTAGTGCTATTGTTTTTTAGACCTAGTGCTAGTGCTAGTGGTCATTCCAGACGAGATAAGGAAAACCTCTCTTGTTAACCATCCCTAAAAAAACTTGGGACTTATTTGCTAAAATGACCTTCTGAGACCACACTGGCGTCGCTGGCTTTCTTAATCAGAGATAGCAGCCACCTGCCTACACTCCCCCTTCCTCAATTACTTTTAGACTTTAGAATGTTAATTGTCTCAGGTTTGTCTGTCTTCTTTGGAATTCAACAGGCCCTCACCCTGTGTTCCTATGTATACCCCTTTCTTTTGTTAAAAAGTTGTCTCATGGGTCATACTTCCATTTGACCCCCAGGTGTGGCCAGGCAATCTCTTCTCATCAATTCATTTCTCATACCTTGCGTCTGGCAGCCAACATGAATGCAACATCTATTTACAGTGAGAAATGAAAACAGTGAGACACACCTTACTGCAATGCTCACTTTTGCAGTGTAGAACTGAATTAACAATATCTCCAAGATGTGCCCATACATCCTTTTGATATTTAGATTCAATGGAGATTGACATGTCTCATGAAGATGAATTTAGAGTGGGTGCAAGTCAAAGTCAGAAAAACAAGAGCCTTGAGTCCACTTGTCTTATGTATTTTATAGCTTCATGTGGTCACTCAGATCTGTCCTGCTCTCTAGCAGCTAACCCACACAGGAAGTTTTGTTCATGGCACACTGGGACTTGTAATTCAAGGCAGACACATGGAAGTGGGAGCAGCAATGCTCCTCCCACTTTTTTGGAGCATCTCTCTCTAACAATAAGAAAGAATTCCAAATTTCTCATGTGATAAACTGTAGTTGTGGCGTTATTCATGTGAATTACATTGAATGCTATCTTTTTTTTTAAATTGTATTTATTTATTTTTAAAATTTTATTTCTAAATTCGAATAAATTCTTACATAATGGTTCCTGGAATGGTTCCTGGAATGCCTTCCCCCCTCCACACCCAACCCCTGTGTGTTCACTCAGTCTCCACTCTCATTGTTCCTTTTGGTTTATGTTGGGTTCATTGGTCCTTTGGTCTTTTTCTGTGGCTGTGTCCATTTGTCGGATGAGGGACTGTGTTCCACGGCCATGGCACATTGTGCTTGATGGTTTGCAGTCCTTAGCTTTGTATTGGGCAGCCAGTCCATGTTCATTTGGGTCAGTCGTTGTCTTCTAGTTGCTGGCTCCAGTAGGTCTCCTTACCATTCTGCTATCTCTGCACCTGATTTCTCTGACCTCTGGCTTTGGGAATCCTTTCCCCCAGCCATTGTCAGTGGTGAGGTTATTCGATGAGGCCAGGTATCCCCGATGGACCTTGCAGGTCATCTCCTCCCTGTCCATTTGCAGATTTGCTGTGGAGCCAATGCCCTGACTCTGCATGCTTCTTCTGAATCCTACACACGTGTTGCGCAGGCTTTTTTCTGGCCCCTCATCTGTTCTATGTCGCTATGTGCACACCTGTGCTATTAGTCCTCCTGTGAGCTAAGTGGAGTGAAGGTGAAGCAGCAAGGGTGTCATCCCCCCCCCCTCTATTCCTGGATGAAGGATGGATCCAGTCTTGCTTGCTCAAAGGTCAGGACCAGGGGTCCCGACCAGCCCCTGTGTCCCCCTTAACTGCCAGTTCGAAGGCCTGGGACCCATCCTCATCCCTCCAGATCACAAAATACAGATTCTAGTTATTCTAGCCTGCATTCTAAGCTGGAGAGCACGTTATTATTATTTACCTGCAATGATACTTGCTAGAACCCCTATAAAAAGTAATTATAAAGACAGTATAGAAAAATCCTGCAAGCCCTTTGGACTAAAATCTCTTTCCATGGTCTTATAGTCAGCCCACACTCAAACAGTGGTAACAGGTAACTGTCCCTACCACCCTTAGGAGGAAGGCACTGCTCTTTGCCCTTTGGAGAGAAGTGAGAATGTATCCCACACTTAAAAACAAAACAAACAAAACAAAACAAAGCCGGTGTTAAGAGGAAATTGTTGCCTGAAAACAAAAGCAAAAAGGAAAGGAAAAAAAAAAGAGAGCAAGCTTGTGGCATTTCCACTTGTTTCGTACCACTGTAGAAAGGTGACAGGACAGAGAGTCAGCATACCCACAGTTTCAGGGCTTTATTTTGTCACTTTCTGCTGTGTACCCACAGGAACACTGCCACCTCCCTTCTCCAAGTCTCACTTTAATCAAATACCAACTCCATGAAGTTCCTATGGGGCTTCACTAAGAATAGAAGTAGGAAAGCAAGAGGGCTTTTAACTGTTCATCTCATTAAAATAGCCACACATGGTGCAAAGTGGCTGTTGAATGAATGTAAAAGGCTTGATCGTGGGCCTGCAGGGAACTTTAGGATTACATGTATCACACCTTCTGCTCAGGGGCAAGCATTCAAACACACATGGACTTGTGGGAAACACCAAAGAGTTGCTCTGATCCTAGATAAGGTAGTCTCAAAAATCCCCAGTGAACTCACTTATGAAAAGGTCTAACAGTGACCCCATTTATCCTTCCATGTGCTTCAGGCCCACAGAAGATAGCTTCTTGCTATTTTGTTCTATGTAGATTTGAAATGTATGATTTTTAAAATTTTTTTATTTGATTGCACATGTATATGTGTATATATACATACACACATATTTTTTCACATTATTATCTACCCCAGTGTTCTCCCACCACCTAATCACCTGTGAAACATCCTAATCTCTTATACCTCTCCCTCCCCCAATTTTACTTTCCTCCCCTTCTCTTGCTCTATGCTTCAGTTCTGTTGACGGTTTTAAATTTTTCTTGTTCAATTTTTTGTTTTCTCTGTATCCCTCATATAAGTAAGACCATTCCATAGTTCTCATTTTTTCTGTCATGTTTCTACTAACACGACTCCTTCTAGCTCCATCCAAGTTGCTGCAAATGACATAAGTTTGTCTTTGATTGATGAATAGTAAATATTCCATTGTGTAAATACACCACATCTTTTTCAAGCATTCATCAGTTTGGGGGCATTTGGGCCCCCAAATGACTTGAAATATATAATTGTATGAAAAAAGTATTCATTTTAATCCAAGTCCTATAGTAGGCATTGTAAGTTTTAGCATCATTATGTTTACCCATTATACATGCTTGCTCTTACATTCGCTCTTTCTTCAACTATGCTGGGGATAAGAGCATCCTAAAAGTGGGTTGCTTTCTTCTTACTATGCCAGTAATTCAATTAACTGCCACTAGGCCATGAAGTCTCTAATCATGTTAAATTCATTCAAACCCATTTTTCTGGATTTTTATTTTGAAATCTACTTTAGTGTGAATAAATCTTTACAAATGTGAATTTATTAGGATAGGCTACTCCTCATATACATCAACAAGTCCCTTTTACCAAACTTCTAGAAGTAATTCTGCTTCATTCTTCACTCCAAACGCATCAAAATAATATCAACATTTAGAAAACAGGACTGCTAGAGAATCGGTAACTCCACACCCCCTAATTATAAAAATCAGCTGACTTAGCTATACCAAATACCCCCTTGGGGGGGGGGGTTAAAAGCAGCCCATAATAGTCAGAAGAAACTAGAGAAAAGTAGACTTGATATTGTTGCTATTATTAATATCAGGTTACTAAAAACGTATATGATATAATAATAGTACCTGCTTAAATATGCCAATACTGTGAGTCAGGAATTTCCACCTGCTTAATACCTTAATTCTAGATTATATTGAACTCTACTATCCATCAGACATTAAAAACAAAAACCACAATTTTAAGCTTATCATTTATGCAGGGAAAACGACCTTTAATAATTAAATAAACAATTTAGTGAAATCATTGCTATGATGGAAAAGAACAGAAAGTCATGTCAGAGAATAATGGGGAAAGGAATGCTTTAGAATGAGTAACAGAAAAGATTTTGCTGAGAAGGTGACAACTAAGCAATAAGAAGGAGGCAATTATGTGCGTTATCTATAAAGAGAATATCTCGGTAGATACAAGAACACATATAAAATGTATGAGACAGGAAAGAGTTTGGAGTGTCTTGGCTGTTTGAGTAATATCTGTGTGGCTAAAGGATAAGAAACGAGGTAAAAACCATGCAAGTCAACAGGGGTGAGGTCAGGAAGGGTCCTAATGTCCTAATAAGAAGGTGCTTGCTAATGCAATAGAAAACATCCCTGGTTTTGCAGAAGAGAGAAATGGTATAATCTCTTAAAGGTGGTTTGATAGGATCGTAGAGAGACAGTATTGGGCTGGTTTCAGTAAACAAAGAAGACCCAAGAAGATGATTTCGGTTTTGTTTTCTTGTTTTTTTTTTTTTTTGTTGTTGTTGTTTTTAATGTTTATTAGGCAATGATGTTTTCTTGTTTCATGGCAACTCATTTCAGGGTGAGTTGCTTAGGTTTTTTCTACCATTTACCTCTATGACCAGCACAGGTGGTATTGTGCCCTCTTCATGATTGCCTGGCCCCGAGGGCACGTACATGTTATCAGTGGGCCCACCTGGGCCTCAGAGGCAAGGCTAAAAGGGTGATATCACCCTGGGGTGAGAGAGAATGGGAAAAGAGAGAACACACCACAAAGCACAGAGTCTAGAGAAGGAGTATAAAGGATGACCTGCCTCCTGGCCTCTCCTGCCCCAGCTCTGGCTCTGCCCTGCATGTTGTATCTGTGTGACTGCTAGAACCAACAAAGAACCTACCAGAACCTGATGCTTGCAGTACAGTAAGCATCATGATCAGGCTACTTGCATTGCACTAGCTATTTCAGTTCCGGAAGGAATTAGCTTGCCCCTTCAAACAAGGAAAACGTGGGAGTTTCATACAGGGTAGAGGTAAAGGCTGCCCAGGAAGGGAAGCCAGAGGAACAAGAAATGCAGAGATTCGTTGCTACACCAGAAGCGAAGGCAGGAATGGAGAGGTAAGTCACAAGCGCAGGGGGATGGAGGACTGCCTCCTCACAGGACTTGGGACTGTCTGTTCATCTCTGAAGGCCTGTGGCGAACATGACAGGAGGCAGCCCAAGCCCCACACACTCCCACCCTCATGCTTTGCCCCTCCAACCTTCTGTTTGCACTCTCCACAAACCAATTCCAAGCGGAAGGCTTGGGAGTTTTCCGATGAAGCTCAGATAGTTCAGCCCGCCAAGGAACAGGGCAGGATGGAAAGTGGTGGAGTATGGATTTGGGAGGAAAAATGGAAAATAAGACACCCAGGTGCTGTAGATAAAGGCAAAGGGAAGACTTTGGGGTCTGCTGGTGTGGAGTAAGGGAGTTAGCCAGGCTGTTTCCTTTATTAGCCTATAGCCAAAACCGGAGGTGGTGCATTGGATCCATGATTGCAGCCCAGTGGGTGTGCACATGTGTAAGTGTGCACACTTGAGACTAGAGTAGAGGGATAAAGGGGCATGGAGCACATGCACATGCACCTGCACGGGGTGGGGGAGGGGCAAGGGGGGAAGGGGAGAGAGGGAGGGGAAGGGAGATTGATATTGATATTGATTCTGATTCCTGGAAGGCTGGGAAGCTCACCTGCCTCCCAGCAACTCCAGCCCTACCTGATGCATCTCTGTAAATGCTAAAGTGATAACCAGTCCAGGTTGGTGAGCCTGATGCCTGGTCCTGCCTCTTGGCTATAGTATTCCCACGAGGGTGGAGTATTTCCTACAGCGAGAGAGGGGGGAATTGCAAACCTTTGTTTTCTGCCCAAGAAATGAGGTTGAGTGCGGTGCTGTTCGCTATGTTGTGGTCAGCTGGGGCTGGGATGGATGCCGGGAGAGAAGGGCCTCCAAATGGAGGTGCCCAGGTAGATGAACGAGGCAGATTTCAAAAAGCACAGGCAGGCTGGAGAGATAAATTGGGCCATTGTCAGCATATTACATGTTGTATAATGAGATGATAATGGCTATTATGTGGAAAGAGTCTGTAAAGAGGGGAGGGGGCACCTATTTTCAGGGTCTGAGATCAGATAGCGGTACAGAAGCTTGCACAGAAGGCTGAACAAGTGTAGCCAGAGTGGGAGAGAGGTTCAGGAAGGCGTGAGGCCCAAAAAAACTGCAAAGAGTGTGTTTCAGGCGGAAGGAGGGGCTGGTGGTAATGATTATACATGTAAATAAGAGCATCTGAAGACCAGCCGCAGTATGTGGAGTGGGAAAACGCTACATGAGATTGTTCAGAATAAGCTTGGGATGGAGGTGTCATTGTTGTTTTTAATTTTAACAAATAAAAAACTAGTGGTGCAATGAATTAAACAGGCCTTTCATGTAGCGACTAAAGATATGAATTCAGGTCTTTCATCTGAAAACCTATGTTCTCTCCCTTTTGCTGAGTAATTCTCTCATGCCCTAATTCATGCTACCCTGAGAGAACTTTGCAAGGAACTGTCAAGTTAGAGGCTCACCCCAGGTTCTGCCAGATTTGACCTTCTCCTTCTGACTTCAGAAGACAGGAGATGAGGAAAGGCTTGCTCTCCAAAGGGGAAAAAAAATAACATAAAATAAATGGCAAGATATTCATCTTGAGACCATTTACAGAGAGGTGTTAAATGCCCCCTTTGGCATTAACAGCAAAGAGCTTGGAATATCACTTGTACAGCAAGCTGCTTAGCTCCGCAGATAACAAGTCACAGCAGGCCTTCTTGGGTTGCAAATGCAGTCGCTCTGTTTGCCAATTAACTCTTTCCCACATTGCTTTTTATATAACCAGTCAGGAAGCTTTGCTGAGACAGCATGATCTGCTGGAAAACAGCATTGGCTGGGAGCTGGGGGGAGATGATGTGATGGAAGTATCCTGGTCGTCATCACAGACAGCAGCGGGGGAGCAGCCCAAGAGTCATTAGGAACCAGAACGCTTGGAGACCTCTATTTCCTAAAATAAATGTCCATGTTTTACGTGCTCCATATCCATCAATGCCACAGGCAGGACATTGCTCCTCCATCTTAAGACATTCCAGTCTGTCTGAACTGTCTGGATGGCTCAGACCTTTCAATGCCACTGCCAACTGTCCCTGAATCCTGTGTGAGGCCAGAGACGGGATGTGCCTTGGGAGCAGCTGGCTTTGGCAGAGGTGCTGACACATCTCCCAGACCCTTGGCCTCCTAGGAGTGAACACAGGGGTCTAGGTGATGTTCTTGCATGCTTGACCCTTTCCCGTTTGACAGGATGTACCCTCTAGTCTGCGTAAGATGGTTTTTTTTAAGCTGGGCGTGGTGGCGCACGCCTGTAATCCCAGCTAACTGGGAAGCTGAGGCTGGGGATTGCTTGAGTCTGTGGTACCCCGGGCAACGAGAGCCTGTGGTTCCATGGGCAAAAATACCAAGAACTAGTCTCAAAAAAAAATGTGTTTTCTTGTGTCTTCCTGATACCACAATGTCCTGATATTCCTGTCACTTCATGAACCTTTCTTCCCAGTGTCTTGGACCTTCCTTTTTTCTTTTCCCCTCAAAATATCCATGTTGAAACTTCCTGGGTGCTTTGCTAATCTCCCTGTCTTTTTGAAAGACAGTTTCTCTGGGGAAGATGCTAATACATTTATCATTCCAAACAGGACCACCTGTGTGAGAGAACGAAGCTGCTTACCCATTAATACAAGATCCAGGTGTGTTTCTAGGTGATCACACCCTCTACACAGAGAACATTCTTTCATTGTTCCCCATAGACTCTGAACTCATTCTTAGTAGTGCACTTGACATTTCCACTTGGATTCAAAGAGGTACCTCAATTGTAAGAAAAACAAAACAGAATTCTTGAGTGTCTTCTTGTGAATCTGTTCCATCTTTTCTTTCCCATCCTAGTAAATGACTTCCTCATTCAGGTGCTATTCCTAAAGCCAGGCATTACCTTTGCTTCCTCTTTCTTTCTTTGCTTATAGCCAATTTATCAGCAAGTCTTACTGATTCAGTCATTCTTCTGGACACAGTTACCCCACCACAGCTAGATGCTACAACAATATCTAAACTGCATTTTCTTTGATGATTAGCTTCCTTAAAAGTAGTTCCCATACTTTCAAGTAACATACATGCCCCTAACTATTGATGTACAAGGGTCTCATATTTTGATCCTCTCACTTCCCTGGTGTCATCTCCTTTGCCATCAACATCTATTCTGCTCCAGTTTTCCTGACCTTCCCAGGGTTTAGCTTTCATCCTTTGCCCTACCTTGCCTATCTCGCTTCATAAGGACACTCAGAGTTCTGCTTATAGGATGTCTCCCTGGAAGGCTTCCCCAGCCAGAATTCATCTGACCCACAGAACACAGCAGGTGACTTCATTAACTGCCCTCCCCATGTTCTCAAGGGTGATATATGACTAGTACCATTCTAGAAGTGGGCAAGAGTAGAGAGGTATTTTTTTTCCCCACGTGAGCCTTAGGGGAATTGGCTTGAATTCTTAGGGGAATGCCCGCTGAGTAAGGCTACGTATGCAAATATGTTCCATCATTACCTGTTATTCTTCCTCTGAAAGGGGTTATTACGATCTCATATCCTCATATTCTATTCCCCTGTTTGTTTATCCTTTATCTCTTTTGCATAAATTGTAAGCACCTTAAAAACAGACTAGGCATGCCTTTTAATTACTTTCTGGCACTCAGCATACATTCAGCCAGTATTTGTTGATAGTAGGTGGTGGAGTACACGACCCAAGGTGGAGAGTCAAGCAAGAGGAAGACTCTTCTCAAATCCTTCTAAGTCTGGACTTGGCTATACTGCTGTCTACACCAAGCCAAGCTGACTGTTCTGTATTATACCCTGCCATGTATTTTTTTTAAGAATCCCCAGAAAACCTGCACTTTTTTCATTATCTTTGCTTAATGTATCTTTCTTTTCCCTAGAATATAATGGGAGATGTTATCTGACTTGCTCTGCATCTCCAAGATCTCACCCAACGCCTGGCACATGGCAGTTATATTACTAAAATTAATTAAAGAGGGCAAGTCTCTAAGTAAAGCAAGAAGAGTTTCAATCAACCTTGTCACAGACCTTTGTCTTTTTTGTTAAGCTCATTTACCATATTTTCCTATTTGTAAACAGAACAGCCATGAAGACCCACCTCATACAGCATAAAGAAGAAAGTCATTCTATAAGTTGCTAGTGTGTGCTGACTTAGCTGGGTTCCCCAGGACCAGTCTCTGAAACAAGGCTGCCTGTGTAACTGATGCACTTGATGATGGAGTGGACATGGATAGAGAGTTGGAGGAAATGAAACAGTCACTGATGTGGGCAACTGAGCTTAGTCCCACTGGGAAAACAGAGTCTATTCCTCTGATCCTACCTGAATGTACTGGGGCATTGATGTAACTGGGTGTCTTTGGTGGAGGGCTTTCCCAAGGAGTGGCAATTCCTTGGCATGTCAGGATGCCACGAGAGTGGGTGACTGAACTCTCAGGGAAAGCCCTTAGGTAGAGAACTACTGGAGCAACACCTGTAATTTGCTCATAACCCATCTATATGTTATGCAAACAATGGACAACTGTACACTCTTTATAGAAAAATGCTGAACTTTGACCAAATGCTCAAAGGCACCCAATGACAGAGACAGAGAATCCAGCTGATTTGAGGTTGGCCCTTGTTCATTCATGCCTTAGACAACAGTGCTGAATACACCATGGAGTAGATAGTGACTGCTTCACCTGCTGATACCACACATCCGATCTCCTGGGAGCATGAACTATTCCCACCACCTATGAAGGTGGGAACTGAAGGATAGATCACCTGGATCTCCAAGGGGAAGAGGCTCTTGTACACATCATCTACACATGTAAAATGAAGACAATCTTTTCTACCTTACCAAGCTTTGGGAAGAATTAAACGGCACATGATATGCAATAGATTTAAATGGCATAAGCCCTGCCAGCCCAGGTCCCAGTGACCAAATGCAGTGACCACTTTGTATTCCTCATTTGGACTCCTAGTATCCTTGGCCACATCCATGCACGTTGGTTGGAAATTTAAGTAGAGAAGAAATGAGTGGCAGAGGGAGCTGACATCTGTACCACAGATTTCTGGTCTCTTGGATACTATGAGAGAGACCGTTGCAAGGCAATGACACACAGAAAATGCATTTAATGCACTGAGAGGGCCAATGTGACTGCAAATGGACTCTCCAAGTGTGTCCATGGCTGTAAGGATACAGCTGTGTGGTTAGGAGATGCTTCAGATGCATCAAAAAGGCAAATATTTCCTTGTTTCAGGAGCAGGCTCAGCAGAAGTGGGTGTCTTAACATTTGCTGTAGGATGCCCCAAGCCAAGATGCTCACCTGAACAGACCCAACCGTAGGTACATTATTAAAAAGGAAACGAAACAGTGGTTACACATGTCCGTTTTTGCTCTGTTTGCATGTTGAATAAAGTTTCAAGAGGCCAAGGAATTCATACCTCATCTATCTCTGAGCTAAAAGTCATTTCAATCATGGCTTTGAAGCATCGTTAGAGTCTGGAAAAGAATCTGGGCTCCAGTTTCTAGGAGATCTGGGTGCAAATTCTAACTTTCCATGTGTTACATAGGAAGCATTTGTCCGTATGGCCTGTCGCCATATTGTTTTCATCTGGAAGCCAAGTCCAGGTTGTGAAAGTAAGCAATATGTGTATGTGTGCATGTGAGTGTGTGTGCACACATGAAAGTGTGCATGTGAGTGTGTGTGCACACATGAAAGTGTGCATGCAAGTGTGTGTGGTAAGAGCATAAAGAGTTGAGACGATCCAACCCAGCTCCTACACTGGGGCTCTACAGATGAATCTAGCGAGGATAGGAGGATTGAAGCTAATTGCCTCACTCATGCTTATATGTAAGCAAAATAGAGGCACGTTCAGCAAACTTCTTCCCACAGGCCAGCTCCTATCTGCATGGCTGCTTCGGTAAACAAAGTTTTATTGGATGACAGCCACACCATTCATCTCTGTTGCGTCCATATCAGCTTTTGTGCTACAGTAACAGAGTTGAGTAGTTGTGACAAAGAACATATGGGTCACAAGCCCAAAATATTTACTATCTGACCCTTACAGAAAACATTTGTGGATGCTTGCACAGGAGGCTGAGTGATAGGCACGCACGGGATGATTGTACCCTGCCACCAAACCTTGGCCGAGGCTCCAAAGCTAAGAGCGTTCATTGCAAAATGGTGGGAAATAAAAATATGCTTGAAAGATCCTCAGACATCCATCCCTCTTCCTCCCCGCACCCTCCCTTTTTTTCTACCCAAGTCCCTTCCCTCACAGAGCCCCTAAGTCTCTCTTGTCCATAGAGGAGGGTAGCAAGTAAGTGGGCCAGGACTGAGAGGTTGTTCCCTGCAAACATGATGTGGTACTGGTTTTATGGGAAAGTATGTAACCATCGTATCTTTTTGTACAAGTAGATTTTTTCTGAATTATATATAAATTTCCCATTTTTGTAATCCCAGGGATTCACACCGCCCCCCAACCTCCCTGTCCTTTTCCCTCCTTTCCCCTCCACTCCAAGTTGTGTGCTTCAGTTTAGTGGTTAACTTGTTTTGACTTTTCCTTATGACTTTTGTTTATTTTTTTCCCCTATGCCCCATATAGTAGTGAAACCGTTTGGTCTACAAGTAAGTAGATTTTAGATGAAGCATGGAACTACCTACCAAAAAAAGCACCTATACTACCTGTATTCCTTAATACCCTCTCCTGGAGAGTGAGGCTTAACCTCCTCCCTGCTGGGAGTTTTGGAAATCTGTCAGCAACGTCAAACAAAAATCAGTCACCCAACAAAATGGGTTTTTATCAGGAAACCATACCAAAAGGGCAAGTTGGAGAGCGCAGCCACTTGGTGAGACTGTGCACCACCCTAGCAGCAAAGTTGCAACCTCTATCTCCTTCCAGGGTCGGCTGCTGCTGCTAAGAGGACCTCCTTCCTCCTTTGAGGCAGGAAGCAAGTCGCATCTATCCAGGCGCAAGGAATGCTGGGTCTTGTAGTTTGGTGGTTGAGTATTATGGGGACCTGCGCTCCGTCCCCCACATCCATCAGATTTCTGTGCATTCATTTTCACCAAGAGCCAGTATTTCTGTGTGGGTTGGAAGCCTGAGAGTTCAAAGTCAGATGTGCATCAGACTTGCTCAGATGCTAACTGGCTGAGTAACTAAGTGTTCCAGGAACACAGCGCTTCTCACCCTACAAAGTGGGGGTTCAGAATAACTGGGCACACGGGGGTGAGAGTGATGACTGCACATGTAAAGCACCTGGGGAACTCTCTGAAGGTCCGGACTCACCTCCGGCTCAATCAAGCAGATGGGGAATATCAGCCGCCCTCCGAGAATGGCCTTCCAGTGGCCAGAGGGCCGAGCCCAGGTTAAGAAAAGTCTGACTTGCACCGAAGTGCCAGGATGGTGCTGACTCACGATTGTTCTTCAATAAATCCTCGCTCACAGTGGGGGTGGACACTTGGCCAGGGAGAAGGCCTCCTCCTGGCAAGCACAGACGCACCCCAGAGAGCAAATAGCCCGGGGTGAGCGTGTCACCCCGCCCCTGTGATATATCAGCCCGCAGAACCAGTGGCGCCCAGCAATCCCATGGTGGAGACAGCTGCCAGCCCGCTGATGCCAGCCCCCATGTGCAAGGCAGTGCTGGTCAGGGGTTTAAGGTTGAAACCATGTTCTAAGGGGCTTAAGATTTGGCAGCCTCTGAGAGCTCAGGGGAGTCCCTGGAAACCATCAGGAGTGAATCAGGCTTAGCCCTGTTCCCTCTGCTTGCTGTGAACATACGAGAGAGAACGTGTGTGTGTGCGTGTGTGTATGTACGTACGTACTCTTGACCTTGAACTCAGAAGTCTGGCTTCTCTCCCATCGCTTCCCAGCCTGGGTTCCCAAATAAAGAGCCGGAGGCAGAGCTTGTACCATGGTGGTTTACCTGGGAGGGGATCCCAAGCAGGTGAGTAAAGCGAGTGGAACGGGAAGGAAGGAACAGGACAGTAAGCGATGCTATCGATTTGGACACGCTTGCTTGTAAGGATGGACGCTTAGTCTCTCCTGCATTTGAAATCCTTCCTGGAGCCATCCCTGGGAATGACATTTCTCCCTTCAGCTCCAGATCCCTGAGGCCAGGAGGTCAGAGATGGCTCCTCCCACACGAACCTCCCAAATCGGTCCTTCCTTAAATCTGAGCAACGTCTGCCAGAGAAGCAGGCCCAAGATGCCTCCAGAAAAACTGACCGGAACTGCTGGCACAGAATATAGGGCGGGTATGATGGAGAATGACGTCCAAAGGGGTTCCCAAACAGCCCAACCAACCCCATCCCTCCAAGGCAGGATTCCAGCCTCCATGCTAGGATTGTCTTGCATTATCTCATGTAGTTCACCCCCACTCCCAGAGGCTGCACCTTTCACTCCACACCACAGAGCACAAGGCTAGACCTTGGTTCACTGTAAGGATCTCTAGTGACCTGATGGGATCCCTACTGTGTGGCCCACCTCAGAGGAGGCCTCTACTCTCCATGAGCTGGGTAAGGGGACTTCCTGGAAGATCTGGCAGTGACCTCAGCTTCCTCTACAGGTTGCCATGAACCAAATGCGAAATGGGTGTGACTTATAAAGGGACTTGCATAAGCCAGGAATAGTTTTGTGGTTGTTTTTCTTTTCCCCAGAAGGCAAAAGCCAAACTAAACCAAACCCAACACACACCCCCTATATCACAGGCGGTCCTTGGTCGCCAAGGGTGGCATGACAGGCTTCAAAGCGACATGCATGACTTGGGCAGTTCTGCTTGAACAGACAGGCTGCCACAGGGAGCTAGGAGCCCAGGCAGGTTCTCCCTGGTTTGGGGACAGCCTTTCTCTGGGGTTCAAAGAGACAGCGAAGGAACCAAGGAGCGGGAGGACTGTTGCTGGGTGTGCCTCGGTCGCCCTGGAGAAACAAAAGCTAAGAACTCCCATTCCTCTCAGATGAGGTGCAGCAGCTTTGCAACTGAGCGCCCTCCGCCTGGAGTAATTATGTTTTCATTATGATTCCCAAGCTGCTGTGTCACAAATCACATTTTCCTTCCCGGGGCCTGTCGGCGCAGAGCTGATTGCTGTTCCCATCATTCCGCCAGCTGACTGCTGCAGCCTGGCCCTGCGAGCAGCAAGCCGGTGGCTCATTAACTGCAATACCTACACGCAGATTGCAAAGCTAGTCAAGCAGATGCTGTGTGTTTAAGGAAATTCTCCCCGTTTGAAAACGACTCCAAAATCCTTTCTACCGTCAAACCCCTACTGGGAGTTTTCTAGAAAGAAAGACAGGGAGACCCTTGAAGATGTTCCTGTGGACCGACATTACAGCTCAGCTGAGAGGGCAGAGGTGGGGCACAGCTTGGTCTTGCAGACGCCAACACAAACACACCCAAGCGCCCCTGGCTTTAAAACGTGGGGATTTAATGAGTCAGACGCGAGAGCTTTAGAGCATTGGATGCTGATACCGCCATCATGTGGTGGGAGCAGGAATTGCATAGGAACAGGCTGGCAAAGTTGATAAGGATTTGATTTTGAGCTTCCTTTTCCCCCTCCCCCTCTCCTTTCCTTCCTCTTTCTCATCCTCTTTCCTTCCCTCATTTCCCTCCCTAACACCCCACTCTGGGACACAAAAATACATTTGAGACAGTTCCTGTTTTTTAAGGAATCTAGTGGAAGAGAGGAGAAAATTGGAAGGAAATCATTAAGTTAACTTCCCTTGTTCACTAGCCCCCTTTCCTGGGTCCCTGGGTCTTCGCAGAAACTATCACAGATGCTTCTCCAGAGCCCTGTGTGTTAGGGATGATTATTGATGGATAGCTGGCAAGTGCATTTAAAGGGTCATGAAACCCAGTCTTGCCACTCTTCTGTTAAAACAGAGGAATTTAGTGTGAAAATTGCAGCTCACAGTTCAGCAGAGTTGATTCCCAGGGAACACTATTGTCTTTAATTCTTAGGGTTACAGAATAAATTATGCTTTGGTTTAATTATTGCTTTGAATAAAAATCTGTATTTTTACATCAAAACTTCTGCATCAATCAAGGACAAACACATGTCATTTGCAGCCACATAGACGGAACTAGAAAGACTCATATTAGCAGAAATAAGTCAAAAAGAAGAAGAGAAACACAGGATGGTCTCACTTATATGATGGATATAGGGAAAAAACAAACAAATGAACAAGGAAAAATAAAAACAGCCAATGGGACTGAACAATGGAGTGAGAGAGGAGGAGGGGGAAGAAGATGGGGGAGGTGAAGAACACAAAAGATCAGGATGGTTAGCAGGTGTTAGTGAAGTGGGAAAGCCCTGGGGTACACAACAATGCAATAATGTAACATAAATAAAAATACACATATATATGCAAAAAATTAATTAAATTAAAAAATTAAAAATATATAGATATAAAAAACTTCTTAAAATAATCCCTTCTCTATCATGTTCTAAGTCTTAATTTCTAGATGCTTTTTGCATCTTGGAGATATAATCATTTTGTTTGTGAGGTTAGTTGTAAATACTTTCTCTTAATCAGTGATGTGTCTTCTCTATTAAGTTTCCTAAAAGGTAGAATTTTTTTAATGATTAATATTGCTGTTCTGTTTCCTTTTTCACATAGCCTAGCTGCTAATGTTGGTATCCTTTTTAACTCATGGATCTTGTCTTGCTTTGAAAGACAGTAACTTTACTTCAAAGTATGAATATATCTTGTAATATTTAAATAATTATTGAAAAATATCATTTTATGTTGAAAAATATCATTTTATGTTGATATTCCATCTGTGTAAGTTTGTTTGTATGCCCAGAGTAAGGTTAGCTAACTTTGTTTTCATCAAAATGTGAATTTAATTATTATACATCTTTAAAATGTGATTATTTGTCCTGTCTTCACTAAGAAAAATTGGCACATTTATCATAGTGTCATCTCCCACCTACACTGTCTCCTATCCATTCTACCAGCATATTTGTGCTACTTTACAGCCATGTTATTTTTATCTGCTAGGACAAACACCCACCCATTGCCATTTTCCTTCACAAAGTGTTCTCAGCCATTCTTGAACATTAAGCACGAACCTATGTGGACCCTTCCTGAGTGTTTTGCAGTAAACAGATGTGACTTGAGCTCATAAATAGAGTTCTCATTTCTGCATCTTCTGTAGAGTCTTCATTGTCTCTTTGGATACTTGTTGGAAGAGTGCCTCCTTCTCTCTAGGTGGACCAACTGGCTCTGCATCTGCTGGATTTGATTGGCCCCCACTGAGTCAGGAAGGTCAGCATGACTGTTGCCAGGGTTAGGCTTACAGGTAGCACAGGTAGCCAGGACCCAGCCCCCTCAACCAGCAGTGGCTGTTCTCCTCGGTGGGGGTGGTAGCGAGCTGGGCAGAGACCCAGCATGTTCTCTCAGCTCTTTAGTCCCAAATTCATATAAAATATTCTATTAATTGCTGTTTCTATGCCAAGACATGGGGCTGGGAGGTCAAAAATAAAACCAGAATCAGTCCTTGCAAAGAGTTTATAATCTGGAAGATACATACAGATGTGATGGCAAGATAAGTTCCCTGTCGAACCTTGTGCACTGTGGGCTGTAAACTGGCACTGCCAATATGAAAGACAACATTAAATTGTCCCATGAAGAGCAGGTTTTGCAAGGAGCCCAGGGAGGCACGGTAAGCAGCTGTGAGAAGTCACCAGGACGACTCTTCCTCATTGGAGATTAGCTGAAGGACAACCATACAGTCTCAGCCTTATTCAAAGCACTTCTCTGGCAGTGTGGAAGCTAAGTCTGGACAACTGGGGGGATAAAGTCATCGGGCTTCATGCTCCTTGGAGTGTTAGCATCTGGTGACTTCTGAGAACCCCCTGACTGAGATTCTGTAAGCATGGAAGACCCTGAGTAGACATGTAGACCTGGCAGAGAGACTCATGTTTCTCAAAAATTTAAAACTGAGAATACTAGATGATCCATCCATGCTACTTCTGGGTATTTATCTGTTGAAATATTATGAAGGGTTGTAGAGACCCCTACCCTCATTACAGCACTAGTCACAATAGCCACGACAAAGAATGAATGAAAGCCAAACAGATGGATGGAGAAAGAGGTGGTGTGTAATGCAATGGAATATTCTCCATGTAGACAAGGAGATAAGATTCTGCCATTTGCAACAGCACTGCTGGAAATGGAGGGGAGGGTGTTCAGTGAATCCGATGTCTGTATGACGTCATTCTCAGGTGGATGATAAAGAGACAAAGCAAATGAACAGACCAAATGGAACCAAAGCAAGTCCTTCGATGCTGAGAACAGAGCGGTGATTATCAGAGGAGAGGGGTGGGTGCACAGGTAGAATAAGTCAGATGAATGGCTTTTGTCAAGATGTAAAGTTGTACTTTTGCCATGTATGCAGTTGGAAGTCAGTATTACCTCCATAAAGGAGAGCACACATGTGTCTACACACCACATACACAGACATGCACACATATGTAGAGGCAGAAAGCATGTCCTGGAGATGTGTGCGTGACCTGGGGTGGCTCGAAGGGAGGACAGTTATGTCCCAATTGGTTAGTCAGGAAGTGACCCACTGTGGGGTGAGGTGGGATGTTGCCCTTTTCTCCTTGGGGGGAGTCAGTCCTTGCTCAGCTCCATGGTAGCAAGGTGTGTGTGTATGTGTATGTGTGTACGTATATGCAACTGTGAGTGTGCATATGTGCAAGTTGCCTTGCACAGGAGCCCAGCCAGAAGCCACAGAAGTTGAAGATTTGAGTTAGAGGGATTGAAGGATTTAGGAAGGAAGCAGCTCACTCACATCCCGTTCTCTCTCCTGACAGGACAGCCTTGGCAAGCTTCTCAGGCCAGCTTTCTAGAAACACAGCGTTCTCACTGTCCCAGGAAGCAGGAGCTTATCCCTGAATAAAGGCTCGGCTTCAGACTCCCACCACCTTCTCCCGCCTCCCTCCTGACACACAAGTGCTGTTTGTTTGAAAGTTTATCTCCACTGGAGGTTTGAGGGAAGGCCCCTCCACGGTGCCACGGATCCTGTGTAATGCTTCAGCTGGTTTTGCTGTTTGTGTGTTCACACAGATGAAGTCATGGCCATCAGGATCTGGGGCAAGATGATATTTTCTGCAGTAATTATTATTCTTGGAAAGAGGAGCGCGGGAGAGTGAGAGAAAGTGCAGGATGGGTGGGACCCGGGCTGCCACCAGAGCGTGAGCTCAGCCTGGGGACACAGGGCCAGGCTGGCAGAGAGGCTTGGCCAAGTTCACCCAGCCAAGTTCACCCAGCTGGTTCTTCCCGCACCAGAGTATTCATGGGGTGTCCTTTCTAGGAAGGCTTCACCACCCTACGATGATGCAATGACACGGACACCCTTTCTCATAGAAGTTGTCCCTTCTTTCCTTCCAAAATCAAGGCCAGGGTTATCACCTTCTTGTCTGGAACTTGGTGAATATAAAGCTACATTTGAGAGTGTGAAATAGGTCCCAAATTATAAAAGAAATAGATTTTCCCCCTTTCTCATCCTGTCCTCCAGCTGACCCACCCCACGACTGCTGGGACATCAACTACCTGGACTTCTGAATAAGGTCTGAGTGCCTGTGTCTGTCTTGCCGAGGGTGGTTGTGTTCTCCTCCACTACCAGCAATAAGGTCCTAACCCCAGTGAGAAGCTATCCTTTTTCCCAGTGCTGCCAGTGGCTCGGTGGGAAGTAATTCTGGGAAATGATTTTAGGAAGACACTATCACTTTCACCTCCAGTGTTCCCCTTGCAGTTTGATGTCCCTCGGTCAAAACCCCATGTCTCTTGGTGATCTGGAGCTGTGACAGGAAGGGGATGAAAGGGGGTGCTCTGTACTTACCCTTCCCATCACAGAGTGCCACCCCCAGCTAACCCTGTGAACTTAGACAGTGAGCTGATCTTCATGGATTCCGCAAGCATTGTCAAGTGTTCGCCCAAGTTCAAGTGAAATGTTAAATACTTTTCCTTATTGGAGTTGAAAGGGATTTCAAAATTCAGTCCTTACAGCACTATTTATAATTGCAAGGACAGACGTGGAAACAACCCAAATGTCCCAAGACAGATGAATGGATGGGAAATGGAATATTATTCACCAATTAAAAATGGCAAATTTGATGATTTTATGATAACATGGATAGACCTAGAAGGAATCATATTAGCAGAAACAAGTCAGAAAGAAAAAGACAGAAGCCAAATGGTTTCACTAATATATGGGACGGAGGAAAAACAAGCAGAAGGCCAGAAGGAAAAGTCAAAACAAGTTAACAACCAAACTAAAGCACACAAGTGGAGGGGGAGATGGGGAGAAGGGAGGGAGCAGTCAGGGGGGGAAGGTGGTGGGTGATCCCTGGGGAATGCAAAGATGTGAAACTTACATCTAAACAAATTTTAAAAAAGGAAAACAAAAACAAGATGCAGTCTTGTCCCCCCATGCTTTGTGGAGAAGAAGAGTCTGACAGATGAGAACTGAATACAGAAGATGGTCTCAGAGTGGATGGGGAGGAAAGGGTGTGAGCCTCTCTGCCAGGTCCATATGCCTCCTTGGGTTCTATGCCCACAGACTCTGTTAGGAGCTCTCAGAAGTCACCAGACACAAACACTCGATGACTTTATCCCCCTAGTTGTCCAGACTTACAGAATTAGCTTCCACACAGTCAGAGAACTGCTTTTTTTTTTTACTAGGTTTCACTATGTTGCCTGGGAAACTGCAGGCTTAAGTTGCCCCGGGTACCACCGACTCAAGCGATCCCCAGCCTCAGCCTTCCAGGTAGCTGGGATTACAGGTATGTGCCACCATGCACAGCTGTTTTTTTGAGACTCGCTGTGATGCTCCGGGTGGGTCTCGAACATGCAAACTCAAGCAATTCCTAGTCTCAGTGTCCCTTCTTAGGCTGGGATTAAAGGTGTGTGCCACCGCGCCAGGCCAAGAGATTCGCTGAAGGGCCACCATAGAGAGAACTGCTTTTAATAAACCTGAGACTGTATTGTCCTTCAGTGCATCTCCAGTGAGGAAGTGTCGATTGGATGGTTTCTTAATAACTGCTTACCGTGCCTCCCTGAGCTCCTTGCAAAACCTGCTCTTCATGGGACAAGGCTGCAATTCATCCATTCCAGGTGGCATGTGTTTCATCTGTGCTGGTGGTGTCTTTTAGTATCATTTGACTTAACATCTTGTGGCCCTGCCGGCAAGCCGGTGAGTGATCAGCAGGCAGATGTGGCTTGTGTCTGTCTGAGACCTGCTGTTGCTGGAGAGTTTCTGAAAAGGTAAACTTTCTGACATTTCAGTCATCAAACCATTTGGGTGCTTTGGAATCAGGAAGAGAGTCGTGCGACTGAAAAGAATCTAAGACTTGCAACTCTTTGAAAAGCACAAGAACACAAGGGTCAAAATATTTGGAGGGTGTGTTAGGAAAAAAAAATCCTGGGGACATACTGGAGCATCTTGAACTATGTAGTATTATGAGGTCTTATAAAGAAGGTGAAATTGATGGCACAATACAACAAAACTGCTTAATTCATGTGCCTTCCTCATGCAGTGTAATAACTATCCAGGAGACGAAATGCTTGTCACTGACTTAATAATATGTTCGTGACTCTGCTCAATCTTTTCCATGTGTATTTTGTTCCACTTAATCCACATAAAACCAAATGAGGTAATTAGCACAGGTACATTATCCTTATTCAAAATTCCTGGAGCAGGATGAATTTTCAAACCCATGGCTGTTTGTACCTTTTTGACAGGTAATAGCCACATCATGTAAAAAGGTAATGTATCTGTTGCATAGTCCCTGACATTCTCAGCAGGGCCTGGAAGACTATTCTTGAACTGAGCACATCACCGTTTTGCAGCAAAATCTTTACAAAGATTGGAACAAAGGAAAACCCTGGCTAGTCAGCCTCAGCCAGGTCAGATTGGGTTTAATGGCCATAGGAGTTTGCCAGGGGCTTATGAAAATATTTTGTTTTCAGAAGTTTGGGGATTTTGGAAATGCAAATGGAGCATTTTGGACTTTTTGTAGTATTTCCTTTTTGCAAATAAAGAAAGTGAGGCTTTGTCAGTAAATTTCCCTGATGTAGACAGCTCAGAAGTGTGGAGGAGGGGGGTGGAGGGTTCTCATCACCCTACTGCACCCCCACTCAGGGTCTTCTCAGTCGCAGTGGGGCAAGGGCGACGGCACAAGGTCAGTCTCCCATGAGTCTCCCTTCTGCAGACTCACCACCTACATATAATCAAGGCTTAGAGTCCCCCCACCATAGCACCTGCCCTCCTTGGAATGCATAGCATTTCCTTGGATCCTTCTTTGCCACCAGAGCCTGGAACACCACGGAGGGAGACACGACCCTGAAAAGAACACCGGCAAGGCAGGTGAGGGATTTCACCTTAGCAGCTCTAGCCTTTGGGAATGAATTTTTAAAAATAATTCAGAAACTCATAAGCAGATGAGGTAGCCTTTCCTTGGCTGGTCCTCAACATTTTAGAGAGAAAAGATAAAAGAGACAAACACCAGGTGGCCCAGACTGAAGTGTGAGCCACCTATACCACAGTTCACCTGAAACCACAGTTCACTACCGCAGTCCCTCCGGAGGAGTCACAACATCATAAGAATTTTAATAACAAAATATGGGTCTGCAGCCAGCTTCTCTGATTCGACTCCCATTCTTCCCCCTCTTGCTGGATGACTTTGAAAAAATCACTTAACCTCCCTGTGCCTCACTCTGTCTAGCTAACAAACAGGGGTGATGATATCTCCAACCTCTGAGAGTGGACTTGAGAATTAGATGATTTCATTTAAGTCATTTGATTTCAATTAATTTCATTTAATTAAGGTAAACTCTCTCACTAGTACTTGCTTATACCAAGGACCTGACAATTATGAACTTTTTCTTCCACCACTTGTATCATATACATGATCACTCTCATCAGAACAGGTTGAGGGGCCTGAACCTTGGTGTTAGAATCTTCTGTCTCACACACCTACAAGTCCTGATGCTGGAAAACCAAGCTACCCTGAGTTTCCAGGTCCTTCCAATAACGACACCAAAGAGCATCACCATTTCCTTTCCTGTTTCAAAATTGGCTGAAAAACCAAACAAAATAAACAGGTCTGACCATGGCCATGGCATCTCCTCAGTAAATGACAGTGGTGACGGCCATTCCAACATCACCATGATTCGACTTGGGTTCTCACTGTGGAAACACAAGGGAGTGGACAGCCTCTGTCTCCTAAGAGATCTTGCCCTGGTGGAAATGACAACTATTGTGCAAATACACTAGTATCCACTCTGCTATCATGCAGATGACAGCTTCCTGACAGTCTGTTGTTTTTACTTTCCACACTAAGCTTGAGTTTATTGGTTCCTGGAGGATGATGTTATTTTATTCTCAGAGTTTTAAAGAAGGGGGCTTGTCTTGCTCATTTCTACATCCATTTGTTTACAAAGTGAATGCTAGTGAAGGAGAAAGGAAGGAAGGAGGGAAGGAGGTGGAAAGAAGAGAGGGAGGGAGATGGGGGAGGGGAAGGAAGAGGAGGGAGAACACTGTAATCTGGAGTCTCTAATGGGCTAGGAGCAATACTGCATTGATTCATGCTCCCTAGAGGATCTCCAGAGGACACTGGGAATGCATCCCCACTCAGGCTTCCCATCCTTTTTTGCCCCACCCCCACCCCCCCGCCCAGGGATACCCTTGACTGGCCATACAGAACTTGTTTCCTCAAGGGCTCCAAGGAAGCGGCCTACAGGAAATGATGGTGCCTTCTCTTTGTGTTGTCTTGCTAAGGAGAGAATGGAAGTTGGAGTAAATGAGGGTGGCTTGTAGGCAGCCCTAAGAATGAGCTTACTTGGGTAGCTGTTCAGTAAATAGGAATAGTGGAGGGGTTGGGTAGGAGGGCGGGAGGTGCCATGGAGAAACCTTTGCAACTTGGGCTCACATATGGCTCCTTCAGGAAGCCTCTCTTAACTCCTTCAGCCTCACTCTGATTGCCCCCTGGAGGTTCTGATGTAACCTTGAACTCCAACCCAGGTTCAAATGCCTTGTCTTCATAGTCTGTGGGTGATCTCTTTATGCCTCTATTTCCTTATTGGGAAAGTGACTCTCAGTGCACCTATCTCACAAAGCTGCCTTAGGAATTAGGAGCCAGTCTGCATGGAATGTACTCAGATCATTGTTTGACAATGATCTTTAAATCTTTAAAATAGTTAAAACCTGTTTATTACCATTATTTATTGCATTACTAAGTTATGCTACATTTAATAATAGATGTTCCTTAGATTATGATTTAAATTTTTAATGCATGTTTATATTGTCTTTTTGGTGGCAGTGATGATATATTAATTTCTCTTGTAATCTCAGAGTAATTAATCAGTTCTTCAGCAAACTAGGGTGATTCTTGGCAAAAAATTCTCATGTGAGAGCAAATCATATAGCATCGTGCTCAAAATGAACCCAAGGCTTTCTTCCCTCTTCTCTCATCAATTGCCTATCTCTGTCTAGAATATTCTCACAGGTCCAGGGAACAAAATGGGAGTTGGATATTGTGAATGTGTTGCATTGCCTGGTAACAAGAAACTAAGGTTGCCATTGAAATAAAGGTTGCTTAGCAGCTGTAGCTAAGATAAGAAGAAAAGCCTGGAATACCTGGGGAACTCGCTATCATCATAGGGTCTTTACAGAGGTAAGAGGTGAGCAAAGACCCAGAAAGGTAGTGTGTGAGAGAAACTTCCCTGGATGTCCCTGGATTTGGAAAAGAAGACTTGCATGACCCAGGAATTTCAAACAACTGCTAGAAGCTGGAGAAGACAAGTGTCTTCCCACAACCTACAGAAATCCTGCTTGAATTTGAATTTAGCCCAGAGGAATCCATTTTGGGCTTCTTCAAACTGTAAGATAGCTAAGGGGTGTTTTAAGTCACTGAGTGTGAGATAATTTATTCCAGCTGTGATGGGAAATGAATATCCTGACCCATAAAGTTATATAAAGCAGGAGCTCCCAGGGAACCGGAAAGAGGTAGAGAATGAATGTGACTTGAGGTTAAGGAGAGGCAGCACCAAGACTGAATGGCAGGAAAACCAGAAAGGAGAACAGATAGTGGGGCAAGACCTAGAAAGATCCAGAGCAGGGAGTACATGGGGTAGGTGGCAGGGGGCACGAGGTGCAAAACTACAACTGGAAAGAGTAGGATAGGCAGAAAGAGACAGGCTTGCTGCTTCATGACAAGGAACACCATGCCCATTAGTGACAGCCTGGCTGGTCCCTCCTTACAGGGAACGTGACAGTTGACCATGCAGAGACCACAGCTGCATGTTTGAGGGGCAGTTGCTCTTCCCAGAGCACCTCCATGCACCTGCAACCTAACCAGTCCGCATTTATGTCGGGAAAGTTTGTCCAAGAAGTCAGTGACAGTGGTCAGTGTGACGGTCTTGCTGTGAGATGCAGACTCTATCTGCTTGTGAAGGCACAGCCTGCTTTTTCTAGTCATCCTGATATCTTACTTCCTGTGAGGAAAGTCAGGGCCAAGAACACTCTGTGATGATGTGTACATTTATAAAGGTTTAGGTTAATAAACAGAGAGAAAGAGGAATCTCTTCCTTTCTTCCTCCCACCTTTCCTTCCTTCTCTCTCCCTCTCTCTTACTCATTTCCCCTCCCTACCTCCCCACCTATCTCTCTCTTTATCTCTCTGTCTTTATTCCTCTTTGTTCACAATACAATTCTAAAAGTCCTGAATTTGCCAGAACCTTCAAAAAGTTTGGGACCCAAGGAGCTGGAGAGCATACAGGGTGGGGAGAGCATTTTGCGGTTTTCCATGATGTCATCATAAACAGCTTTACTATCTTTCCCTGCTTGTCTTCTTTCCTGGTCTTCTTTGTTCAGTTTTTAGTTCCTCACATGAAAAGTACTTCTCGGTGTTCAGTGCCTCTTGGGGCAAATGGCAGCCTCCACTCCTGAGAAAGAGGTCTAATCCTCACTACCTAAGACTGGAGGAGGAAAGCAGCTTTCAAGGTCAATGTCTTCTGTCACTACCTACACTTGACCCTGAAACAGGGACTTAAGTTTTCAACCAGATGGCTTACATGAATAAATAAAGCAAAACCACCCAGAACAACTTGAACATGCTGGTAGTGTTCCTTCCGAACGCTACTCTGTGTCAGGATAGTTTCCTAATGACATCAAGGACCATTATTATACCCTTCACTTTGCACTCATATTCACTGCAAGGAAAACATGGGACTGGCTGTGGATCCAAGGGTCAATCTCTTTTGAGCATATCCTTGGAATAATCTGAAGAGCCATGACTCTATTGCTTTAGCTTAATGTCATGGCCATGTTGCAAAGTTGTCAAGAAATCATAGGGTCAGACAAGACTTATCATGGCGACAGAAGGCTCTTGGTCACTTAGTGGAGTGGTTCTTGACCAAGGAGCAGAAAGGGTTCAAAAGATATATCATGAATAGGTTTCTCCAAGGTCACTGGCTGACTCGAAGACTTTGGAGTCTCTTTTCAAGTTCCTCCCGCTCCCTTCTTTAAAAGAAAAAAAAGTAATTAACTTCAAGCAGGTGTTAGAATGAGGCAGCCGTGTAGTCTTACATGACCTTGGCGATCATTTGCATCAAAGAATTGCTCTTTCCCAGTCCTCTGCACATCCATTTATATATTAGCAAACCAAAATCTTAAGAGAAGAAGCTGCCTCCTGGGCCCTTGCACATACAATAGCAGGGCTGGGCTTGAATGCAGGTGGCTCCCCTGCCGGACTCCTGCTCATTCTGAGTTTGTAGCAGCTACTGTTTGCCAGAGTCACTGTGATTGGCCGCAGTAAACCCCCAGGACATCCCATAATGCTCAGCTTCTCAGAGGGTGGGTCATGAAATAGCAGCATTGGCATCAGTGGGACTTGCTAAAATGCAGAGTCCGGGACTCCTCGCTCTGTCCACCCCATCAGAATCTGCCTGTTGAGAAGCCTCCCCAGGTGATTCATGTATACATTAATGTTTGAGAAGCGCTGACATAAATTGACCTTAATTCAGCATAAATAGTCCCAGCTCCCCGGCAGTCTTCTAGCTGAATTGTCCAACACTGGGAATTATTACAGTCATCAGACCACCCCAAGAGGACTGTGAGGTGACTTATAAATCAGCATGAGCAGATCTTTAGTTCCTTCTGCAGGACTCTGATCTCCATGGAGAAGCTTTAATGATGCTCTGTCTCCACTCAGGTATCTCTATCCATTTGAGTATCTAGGAAAGATGGAGGCGGTGCCTGATTTTAATTATTATTATAATATCCAATGACTGTGACTCTTTTGTTAGCTTCTGCTTACTTTGCTGTTGGCTTTGGTTTCATGAAACCAGAACCTCCTATTTATGTACGGTTTACATAAGGCTCATTGTTCTTTCCATGTGCTAAGAAGAGAACAGAGCAAGAGCTTGCACTCAGCTTTCCCCAGAACAGTTTCAATAGCTGTGTGACATGAGGCAGAACACTTGACTTCTCTGTACTCTGTAGCTTTCTTTGTTCATAAGTAATATTAATGCCAAAAAAAAAAAAAAAAAAACCCTGACTTATGAGAGCCATGAGAGATGATACATGCCCTGTAGGTGGCAAATATTCAGTGGGGTGTCACACTATGCCATCGGAAATGCAATAATTAGAGCACACAATAAATACTGCTTGAGCATCCACAATGCGGACACTGGAAATAAAACAGAAAATGAGACAGATACAGGATCTGCCCAAATAATGCCACTTGAGAAATGGTACACAACTGTATTATAAGACAGAATAATATGTATTATATAGCAATGAAGTATTTGTTGTATGCGGCTTGGTTGTGAGAACTTTATATCAATTAACTGATTTGATCACCATTAACATTCAAGGACTGCTAGGTACTCTGAGGTAGCCTATTTTATAGATGAGGAAACTGAGGCACATTGTAGCTAAGTGTCCTAGCCAAGAGCTATACGAACATTCAGTAGGAGAACCTCACTAATGAACTTACAGGTCAGTTCTTGAGTCCATCTACTTAAGCTCTATGCTAACCTGCCAGCTAAATATATATAATTTCTTGTTTAAGAAAAACAAAAGTCAGGGATTTAGGAGAGTACACCAGAGATTTTTCCTTAGTGCAGGGGTTCATAGAAATGTTGTCTGAGGAAGTGATGAGAAAGAAGAGGAGGAGGTGAGAAGTCAGATCAGAAGGGAAGAGTCCATTCAGCAAAAACAGGGAGAAGACTTGGAATTAAGTGGGAGTTTGACTGAATTCACTGAGGTGCCAGAACAGTCCTTGATTCATGAAGAAGGCTACAGTTTAATAGTCAATCAACCAACACATGCACTCACAAGTAAAGCTAAACACTGTTCTGTCATACCCCCTCTCCCACCCCCAATGTCCCACCACTCCGAAGTGTTAAAAATATGTTTGCCTAACACCTTTCAAAGGAAGCAAATTGAGCAAAACTTCCATTTGGCTGAAGAATCAAATGTCTTATTATTAAACAAAATTGAGCAATAAAACTACCATGCAAGAATGGAACAATGTAAATAACAGAATTTTCTTTCTAGCATGCATGCTATAGGGTTGTGTCTGATCTCAAACCCACCACACATCAGAGAGAAATTTAAAGTCAAAAAAAGGGGAAATCAGAACTAGGAATCAGTTTCAAGAACATTAGGTCCACGTCCCCTCTAGGCAGCGCATACACGTGATTGCTGAAGCTGGACTGGAGGGGTCATGGGGTTACCAGCAGAACGACGCCTTGAACCCATGACCCCAGGAGCACAAGGGGCAGGGTAGACAGTGGCAAAGACCCGGATCCACTAAGGAGATTTGCTACTTAACACAAATAATTAAAGTTTCACTGTTTAAGGAGAAAGCTGCAGATAAGTGGCTAAATTCCTTTCTTTGGAGAGGAAAAATGGAGTTAAAACTGCTCCAAAGCAACAAAGCTTCAATTCAACAATTGAAGAATGTGGTTTTTCTCTTCCTAGATGTGATAATCCTCATCCTTGTCACTTCTCAAGGATCCCTTTGATGGAAGTTGGTCAAGTTGGCTGAGATTTGCATGTAATTTCCATACTGGTCACCCAGTTCCGAACTCCCATCAGTGGGTAATCACAGGCCTGTTCCTGTTCTGGTTCTGTGTCATTAAGCAAGAATGCCAAGTACCTTGGCCTCCCCAAGGAAAGCAAGGCCATTCTCCATCACTGCCTCTTTGCAGCTGAGGACCAGCAGCCGTCCTAATCCTGATGCCCTTCAGATGCCTTTCAAAGGCCACAATAGAGCCCCAATGCAGCTGTGCAGTGTGTGGTCTGAACAGATCAGCCATGAAAGAAACTTTGGGGGCAATTGAGTTCATTTGAATTTGGACTAGATGTGTCATGCCCAGAAATTACTGTTAATTTTGATGGGTATGAGAATGGGATGATTGTTATGTAAAATAATAACCTCACTTTATAGAGATGCATTCTGAAAATTTGGGAGGAAAGTATCCCAATGTCTCTGCTTAGCTTTCAAATAGGAACAACTTGAAAATGCTAAGCAAATTCCTAAAAAGGATAAAGCAAGATGCAGCAAAATATTAGTAAGTGTTCAATTAAGGTTGAAGTAGCTGCTCTAACAGACTTATTGCTTGTAAAAAAAAAATGCTGATTAAAAATTAAAAGAAAATAAAGCTCTACTTTTGGAATGAGAGAAAGAGCTGTGGAATTTGACCTCCTGAGGATTTGTTTGATCACCCGAAAGTCAACCTCCACAGAGGGATGTGTGATGAAGACAATGAGGCTGCCTCTCTCTGGTCTGAAAATCACATCTAGGTAAATATGCAGATATTGTCTCATTGTCAAAACTTCCAACATTCAAGAAATATCAGAAGAATCCAGTGAGAGTCCCTCTGCAGAACGTCCTCTGGCTATCGCCTCCCCTGGGGGTCCCTATTCCCACTTCTCACCATGACCAGTTTGGTGGAAACAGAAGGAAAATGGATGTGTGTTCTTAGACCAAACTCAATGTCAAAATCATCCAGGAAGAATACAATGAAGGCAGAGTTGCAGGATGAGGTGAAGAACAGAGACAAGATGATAGGAAAGAGACTTTTCTGAATCCCTGGGAAGCTCGATCACATCTATTGTTTTCAAAAAGACACCAAATAGTCCAACATATGGAAAAGAACAGATCATATGGTAAGGGTTTCACACTTATCAGCCTATTCTGCTCAATCCATTGCCACCAGATATAAGACTTACTCTGCTTAGTCCTCAGGGTGAGCACCTGGCCCTTAGCATTCTGAGGACAGCTTGTCATTCAGGAGCACCTTGCTAGATGGGCAGATGCCCAGCTGGGTAAAGGCAGGACCTGATCTGGGCCCAGAGGTCACTTTCAGTTTGCAGCCTGATAAGGCTCAAAACCATGATAAGGTGAGTCACGTGGTATCAGACTTGTGTCCCTTATATTGAGTGTCCTTACTACATCATAGGAAACTAAAAACACCTAAGTACTATTTCCATCACTCTGTAACCTACTGAAAAAATCTTCAGTCTCTCCATTTCCTGTTATCTATATGCTTAAGTGTGCTATCTTTCTATGTGCTTATCTATATGCTTTATGCTTATAAATAACATTAAATATACATTTAATGATACCTTGTACATACTACATGGAGCAAACCTGAAAACATTCCTCTAAACAATTACTAATATTTTAATCTTCTACTTTAGAAACCTGGAAGCTAATGCCATAAGGGCTCATGAACTTGTCCAAACTCTCCCAGGTTTGTAGTGGTGGATATGGAATGAGAACTCAAGCCATAGTCTGGTTCAGAGATGCTCTGTTCATGTGACACTTTTACTACATGTGACACGCCACATCATATCTTCTTCACATATTGTTTCAGTTTTCACGTTATTTTTATAAAAGGGATCTTAGATATTTCTAATTTTATTTTTACTTCAAAATATGCCTTGGACTTCTTGTTGTCTTAGATCTGCCCCATTGTTTTAATCCCTACATAGTCTTTAATAAATTGGACTTGGGGACATGTCAAGAATCCCTTCTTAATCGATGGGCATATCTAGTTTGCTTTCTAATATATTACTGTAATGCATAATGCTACCATGAGTAATTCTGAACTTATGTTTTTAGGCATATATATATATATATATATATATATATATATATATATGTTAGATTTCTATAGTTTAGATTATTGGGAGAAGAATTTCTAGCTCAAATGATACACACACCTGAAATGTTGAGAAACACTGACATCAGATTTCTACTTTTCAACTTACAATAGTAATCAGATGCCAAAAATTCATTTCTTAGGTGGGGATGTAAGGAAATCACAACTATCATGTTGATATGATAGTCTTATCAAGTATGAATCCTGTTGATTTTTCAGTCCCACATACAATTGTGGAAAAACTGAACTCAGTAAAAAGCTTGGTCATGGACAGATCTTCAATCTAGATGACTTTAAACTACTTTTCCAAAGACCAAAAAGTCACCTTGGTGAATACTGTAGCTTTCTACATTCATATGCTAAACCAGGCACAACAGTTATTCTTGGTTGAATATAGACCAAGCACCAGAACCTACTCAGGATGCTCACAACCTCATTTAACCCTCCAACAATGGACAGTCCTGGGAAACCCCAGAGACGAAGGCATCTGCTTAGTCAACCTCTTTCCTCACTTCCTTATGGAAACTATAACCTATGCCCAGCACAAATTACCTTATCATATCCCCCTCCTAGCCATGAACCTCTTCATTGTTGTGATTTCCAGACTGGAGATTTTATATTGAATTAAGTGGTTCTTTGCTTAGTCTCTATTTCCCTTTCTAATGAATGATAATGAAAAGTGAACAAGTGGCTCTATGAATGAACCAACACATAAGCTATGGCATACAAAGGTGGTGAAGGAAACATTCATCTGAGCAGGAATGTTTTTATAGAGAGGCTCCTCGAACCACAAATTGAGCTTTTGACTGCTTGCCCAATACCATGTTGGTAGGTACAGATGTGAGAGGAAAAGATGGTCCCGTCAAGAACCCAGGGTTCAAGGATCAACCTAGAAAAGTACAGGGCATATTCTTGGAGTAAAAGTATGATGGGGTTAGAACTTCCCTCTTCAGCTTCTCTGGACCTTCCAGAGAAGGATCTGATTCTAGAAAATTGGATCAAATTAACTACCTACCCATTCATAAGCTAGTCAGTCTATCATCTCTCTTAGGAGCATATACTTTTATAAGTCAATGAGAGCTAAAAGCAAATGAATGCAGGCATTTCAATGACTATGATGCTAGGGGGAAGAAAAATCTGGGTCCAGAAATGTCATGCAGCACATATTGTGTGGATAGCCACACTCTCCATCTGTCAACATTTATCATTCTTACTAACCCTGCATTTAGGTGGAAAAAAACCCTCTGATGTTTGAGCAGTGCTACTCCAACCTCATGGTGGGTTCATGAGAAAATACAATTTCGTTATGTGCCCAGAAACCCGATAGATGCAAATTTCACACTAATAGCCAGGCACAGCTGTTGGTCACGTAGAAGGGCTTATACCTGGTATGACAAAGGAATCATCTAGAAAACTGACCCCAGATCCCCTAGAGCACTCATGTTCTCCTATGCTTCAGCAGAAGGATTGAAACTCTCACAGTCTGTGAGAAGACACAGCCAACTGTCAGGCTGCTCACAGGGCTGTGAAGCAGTGGACTTGCCTTCTTCTTTGGGGTGACATAGTCATGATTTCCAGCAACTGGATGAATCATTTGTCTCGAGCAGAGAATGGTCATTCCAACTTGACTGGATAGCAACTGGTTTTCCTCAAAGCTCTAAGAGAAATGTGTGCTAGGGTTGTAGAAACAAATATGTGCTAGAGCTGTAGAAATGTGTGCTAGTGCTGTAGAAAGAAACATTTGAGAAGCATTTCCTTAGAAGAAAAATCCTAAGTGGTTATATTCTCCTCACTGTATTTATCTCTCCATGAAAATGGGGTCCTTCCTGGATTTGTCTTCTTAGATTCCCACAGAAGATCAGTCAGACCATGATTTTAGAGAAGGAAAAGGAAGGAATCCTTCCTAGTGCCTTTGTCATGTATATCAGTTAAGAATGAATTAGATTGCAAATAAGAGAAACATGGTCTAACAGTGGCTTAAGCTAACAATGAGTTTTCTTCCTCAGACATTAAAAAAAAGTGTAGCTAATAGTCTTAAGGTAACAGACAATTTAAAGATACTAGAGTGCAGAAAGTTCATCAGGCTTTTGATGCCACTAGCCTCTGAGGCCCCACCTGCAGACTTGACCATGTTAATGCAGAAAGTGCTTGGATGCATGGGCACAGGGCATGTGCACCCATAACAGTGGATACCTGCGCCCCAAGAGCAAGCATGTGTACATGTGCCCATGTGCTCCCCTGAGCCTGAAGCAGCGATAAAGGTTGGAGCAGCAGTGGTAGCATCAGCAGCCCCATGAACA